>JAJONR010002986.1:0-72083 GCA_029582245.1 Solanum etuberosum | reverse complement strand
CCCCCCCCCCCCCCCCCCCCCCCCCCCCCCCCCCCCCCCCCCCCCCCCCCCCCCCCCCCCCCCCCCCCCCCCCCCCCCCCCCCCCCCCCCCCCCCCCCCCCCCCCCCCCCCCTGAAAAATTTAATTAAAATCTCATAAATTACGCTTACATATTTCTTCTTATTGTCAATTAGTCAGTCGTAAATCCCAACAGAATCAACAAATTCAAAATTCAAATTTCTTCTCCCTATTCATGGAAGAACCTATCAGACTTGTCGATAAATTGTATGATACAACATGAACCTGTCAATCTTGTTGAGACATTCCGAAATCTGGAAAAGTGAGGTGAAGTATGAACGATAAAAAAGTGACAGAATTGTTGTTGGTCAAAATATTGATTTTGTGAATCTCAAATCAATCATTGCAGGTTAATTAGAGATCGTTGAGTTGAGAAAAAATATGTAGATCCGATACATCATTGAGGTGAAGAAACAAGAGCCTGAATTTTCATTGTATCTGCTATGCATTGATACAAATGACAAAAAGGTTGAAGAGATACATAGCTTTGATGGATCATCCATACATTTTATAATAATGTTGTGTAATCATTTTTTGAATTGTATTTTTGAGATGTATAGATTTATCAATTCATTACTATTTATGTATCTTGGTTAAATTGGTAAGTATTGTATTTCTACTAGAGATTTTAAATAAGTAATTGTTGCTCATAAGATGTTAGGTTTGAGATCGATACATTACTGTATGGTAGTTGCTATGTATCCGATACATTTAGTATAAATTCAAATTTACGTATCATGCCTAAAAAATTAGTGCATGATACATTACTATTTATGTATCTCGTTTAAATTGATAAGTATTTTATTCTTACGGGATACATTAAACAAGTAATTGTTGTCCATAAGTTGTTTGGTTTGAGATCGATGCATTACTGTGTGGTAGATTTTATGTATCAAATACATATAGTATAAATTAGTATTTATCTATCATGCCGATAAAATTATGCATGATACATTACTATATATGTATCTTATACTCATTGAAAATTATTGTAGTTTATAAAAGATACATTATATATATAATTGTTCTCAAAAGCATTTTTTTTTTTTTGATTGATACATAACACTAAGGTTAGTTGATATGTATTTGATACATATAATAAAGTTTGAAATTTATTAAATTTTATATATATTGTTGTCACGACCCAAAGTACACCCTAGTCGTAACATGGCGTAGAGGACCCCGAAAGCTCCTATACAAGCCACTTAGCATACATCATACAAGATACAAGAATTTAAAGAGTTCAAAAGACATTTTTGAAACATAAAGAGTTTGATAAGAAAAAAAAGTTGAAGTCTAACATAAGTCTCAAAGCCATCTATTACATCATAAGGAAGTGATTGAGACGTAAACCCATACATCACATACAAAATTTGAAATGAAAAGACATAAAAGCAATAAAAGAATCTCGGTCCTTGGAACATGAGGACTCACCAATATTCAATGTCTATATGGGATCACTAGCCACGAGTGTACGGAATGGAAGTGTCAGACCCTACATTAGTGAAACAATGTAGGCACAAGTATGCATTAGAACAGGGAATGTATTAAGTATGATAGCAATGTATAAGAGTTATGTAATCATGCTAAAAGGGACTTTATATGACATGCAATGACCAAGCTAAATCATAAAATAACATGTTAGAAGACATAATTCGAAATCATGGTCAATGCAAGCTAAACATCTTTAAAACATATCTGAGATACTTCTAGAAGTAACTTTAGTTCATTATTGTGGGAAGTTTGCTTTTAATCGACATTGATCATGTGAGCTATAACATGGAATCCGGTGACTATCCCACACCGAAAAGAGATGTCCTTACTTGCCAAGGTAAGAACCATAAACTTCTAGCTTAGGTGGATCCACTATCTAATGTCTATCTAAGACCAACCTATGGTGGCACATAGTTATGGGATAGAGAGATTGCTACTAGAAACTCGACCTCAACTATGGGAAAGCTTCCATGTTGATATCCTCTCGGTGCTAAGCATAAATCCCATGGAATAGTCATTAATCTTATTCTTTTCATCATCCATGAAAAGACACAATCAAGTAGTCAATCAAAGCTAAAATTCATTAGAATAGCTCCTTAATCTCGATTCATCTTAGGTGAGAAAACCTTTCGACCTTATGAATCCTTTATGTGAGAAAATCCTTTCACAATCATATTTTGAGTAGTATGTGAGAAATCCTTTCACAACAATAACAACAACATCGATGCTTTACTCTCAAAGCAACCTTAAATCATTTTCTTCAATTTCATAAAAAAACATGCATATCTTCATAAATTCATCTTTCATAGTTCAAAAGCTTCATCATATGATAAAATTCTAGAAATCATAGATCATGCATGGGTTCAAGTGAATTCGAATTAAAAAGATGCAACTATCTCAATTCGTGCATAAAAGACATAAAATAATCAATTGGATCATAATTGAAACGAACCCATGAGATGGAAGAAAACTCTATCTTCAATTGGAGAATTCTAACTTGTAAAATTGGAGAATTTAGGAACCCTATGGTGGAAAGAACTCCATAGGTGAATACTATCATACCTTGATGTCAAAAGCCCAAAATCAATGGTGAATTGGAGACTTGATCTTGAAACCCTAGACTTCTTCTTCAAGCTTTAGAGAGAGAAATATTGGGAAAGAACTTTGATCAACTTTTGAGAATTTAGGAAAATGAGTTCAATCGGGCAATTTGGGGGTTAAATTTTTTTATATAGGTCCTAGGATAGAGGGTAAAACAACATAGAATTGAGTTAAAACAATTAGTAAAATACCCAAAAGTCCTCAAAATAAAATTATCGAACCTCCACCTACGGTTCGGACCTACGGTTCATAGGTCCTATTACGGACCGTCCTGGTCGACCGTAGGTGGGGTTCAAGGACTTGAATTTGGACCTCCAAACGACGGGGCCCATGTACGGTTCGTAGGTCTACCTACAGACCGTACATGGTTACCGTAGGTCCTAAGAAATTTCCAAAAAAATTACTTTGTTTTTCTTCTTACCTACGGATGCTACCTACAGTTCGTAAGTGCTCTTACCAACCGTATGTGGGAGCCGTAGATCACACCTGCAACCCAAAACTGTATTTTTTTATTCTTCTCAAATTCGAGGTGTTACAATATCTCCCTCTTGTGAACATTCATCCTCGAATGGGACTCAAGACATCATAAGAAGGGTAGGAAGAAGATCTAACAGCCCAACATGGATGCAATCACATAAATGCACATATCCAAGGAGGAAAATCAACTCCAAGCTAGAGCATATCCAAAGCGTCATCTCATAAGGTCTATATGCAACTCATACTCGAATGCACATAAACATGGAGAAATCAATCAAGCAAACTCATTTTCTCAAAATTTAAGCTTTTCATGAATATGCATAAGTGAGGAAACATGAGAATATCTAAGACACATGAAACCAAAATATTAAATCATGAGGAACTAAATACCCCAAGCTAGAGTAGAAACGGAGGGAAAGAGATGAGGATTACAAGACATCATATCGGCCTCGGCCTCCCAAGTAGAATCCTCAACTAACTAATTCCTCCAAAGAACCTTTACGGAAGAACTTCTTTGTTTCTCAACTTCCGAACTTGCCGGTCTAAAATCGCAACCGAAACTTTTTCATAAGAAAGACTATCTTTTATACCAAGACTCTCCAATAGTACTATAGATGTCGGATCACCAACACATTTCTTCAACAAAGAGACATGGAAAATCAGATGCACTGATGCCAAGTCATTAGGTATATTAAGTTCATAAGCAACTTTACCAATATGCCTCAAAATTTGATATGTGCCCACATAACGGGGACTAAGTTTCCCTTTATTTCCAAATCTCATCACACCCTTCATGGGTGAAATTTTCAAATAGATCCAATCATCTACATCAAACTCAAGATCTCTTCTTCTAATATCGGCATAGAACTTTTTTCGACTTTAAGTCGTTTCAACCTTTCTCTAATAAGCCAAACTTTCACCATAGCCTCATGTACCAACTCAGGACCTATCAAGGCAACTTCACAAACTTCAAACCAACCTATAGAAGATCTAAACCTCCTACCATATAGAGCCTCAAATGGAGCCATACCAATGCTTGAGTGATAGCTATATTATACGCAAATTCAATCAAAGAAAAATGATCATCTCAATTACCCTTGAAGTCAATTACACAAGCTCTCAACATATCTTTCAAAGTATGGATAGTACGCTACGCTTTCCCATCAGTTTGAGGATGAAAGGCCGTACTAAGCTTAACACGGGTACCAATCCCTTTTTGGAAAGATTTTCAAAATTGAGAAGTGAATTGGGTACAACGATCGGAGATAATGGATAGGGGCACTCCATGCAACCTACCCATATCCCTTAGATACAACTTATCATAGTATTCCACCGAATAAGAAACCTTGATGGGAATGAAATGAGTCGATTTCATCAAACGGTCTACTATAATCTAAATCGAGTCATGTTACCGCCGGGTGCGGGGTAAACCAATAATGAAGTTAATATTCAAATCTTCCGACTTCCAATTAGTAGGAATACTGATATCTTGGGACAAACCTCCCAACTTTTGATGCTCAACTTTCACTTGTTGACAATTTGGACACTTAGCCACAATTTCCGCAATATCCTTCTTAATCCCATTCCACAAATAGACCTCCTGTAAGTTACAGTACATCTTAGTGGCTCCAGGGTGAATGGAATATCGATAACTATTGCCTTCTGATAAGATTTTCTCTCTCAAGTCATCTACATTGGGAACACACAAACGACCTTGATATCTAAGCACTTCATCTCCCCCTTGGGAGAAAGCCTTAACTGACTTCTTCAGAACCACTTCTTTAAACTCAATCAAAATCGGGTCAAGACCTTGCTTAGCTTTCACTTCCGACACCAAGGACGATTCTCAACCATTGTGAATCATAACACCACATTTGGTGGAGTCAACCAACCGAACACCCAACCGAGTCAATCTATGAACATCACAAACCAACTCTTTCTTATCTTCCTCAACATGAGCAACACTACCTATTGATAGCCGACTAAGAGCATCCTCTACTACGTTCACTTTGCCGGGGTGATAGAGGACACTCATGTCGTAAACTTTTAGTAACTCTAGCCATCTTCTTTGGCGAAAATTTAGATTTTTCTGTTTAAACACATATTGCAAACTTTTGTGCTCGGTAAAGACATCAACATGAACACCATATAAGTAATGCCTCCAAATCTTTAAGGCAAAAACAACTGCCGCTAGTTCTAAATCATAGGTAGGATAGTTCTTTTCGTGAATCTTAAGTTGCCTTGAAGCATAGGCAATGACTTTTCCATTTTTCATAAGGACACATCCTAACCCAATTCTTGAAGCATCACAATAAACAACAAACACATCGGTTCCTTCCGATAAAGTTAACACCGGACTGGAGGTAAGTCTATCCTTCAACTCCTGAAAACTCTTCTCACAAGCTTCTAACCATAAGAATTTAACTTTCTTTTGGGTCAATGCTATCAATGGAGAGGCAATCGAAGAAAACCCTTCCAGAAACCTCTTATAGTAACCGGATAAACCCAAGAAAATTCTAATATCCAAAGGGGATAGAGGTCTAGGCCAACTCTTAACCACATCCATCTTTTTAGGATCTACCTCAATACCCTTTCTGAAAATAATGTGACCAAGAAAAGCCACAAATCTTAACAAAAACTCGCACTTACTAAACTTTGCAAAAAATTGTTGGTCCTTCAGGACTTGCAACACAATCTTCAAATGATCTGTATGCTCATCTTCACTCCTTGAATAGATCAGATATCATCAATAAACACGATCACGAATATGTAAAGGTATTGTCTAAACACCCTATACATCAAATCCATGAATGCGGCCAGAGCATTAGTCAATCCAAATGACATCACCAAAAACTCACGGTGACCATATTGAGTCTGAAAATCCATCTTTGGAATGTCATCTTCCTTCACCCTCAACTGGTGATAACTCGAGCGGAGGACGATCTTAGAAAAGTAACTTGCTCCTTGAAGTTGATCAAACAAGTCATCTATCCTTGGGAGAGGATACTTATTCGTAATGGTAACCTTGTTCAACTGACGGTAGTCGATGCACATGCAAAGTGAACCATCTTTCTTACGAACAAACAAAACTGGAGCACCCCATAGAGAGATACTCGGTCGGATGAAACCCTTATCCAAAAAATCTTTCAACTGATCCTTTAATTTCTTAAGTTCTACCGGAGTCATTCGGTAATGGGGAATAAAGATAGGTTGCATATCTGGGAGAAGGTCAATACCGAAGTCTATTTTCCTTTCAGGAGAAAAACTGGGTAGATCATTAGGAAACACTTCCGTGAACTCATTAAAAACGGGATCGACTCAAGAGTAGGGGTTTCAGAATCCATATCTCTCACCTTATCATTTTTCTAGCTATAAGACGAGACAAACTAACCCTTAGGAATAGAATTCCCCCCTTTCCACTCTAGGATGGGTTCACTTGGAAACTGAACTTTGACTACTCGGGTTCTACAATCAATAGAAACATAACAAGAATGCAGTCAATCCATACCAATGATAACATCAAAATCTAACATATCAAGCTCTACAAGATCAAATGTTGTTGTACCCACATTGGGTTCACGGAGACCAAATCCTCCGTATTGGCTTGAGCCTTCATGGCTTAGGCCAACACTTGAAAAGCAGCCTTAAACTCTGCATTAGTCACTTGTTCGGCCAAAGGGTTGGCCGAAACTTGAGTAGCTTGACGAGGAGCTTGAGAAGCTTCTCATTCCACATTCTCATTCACATTCCTCCAAACATATGCTCTTCGAGAGGCCATATCCTGAAAATCATCGGATAGGGATTAAGAGAAAAATGTATGGAGTTACACTCTATCGAACGACTTTAGAGTAATGAAAGAAGTAGAGTTTCCTAATCAATTTATAGCTTCTTATTCATAAATGTGGTGCTCTTCACACTCATGAAAAAGAATCTACTCGACGTGGCTTAGAGACTTCCTAGGACCTTTCTAACTGTTGTGCTTTGAATACCAAGTTTGTCATGACCCAAAGTATACCCTAGTCGTAACATGGTGTATAGGACCCCGAAAGACCCTATACAAGCCACTTACCATACATTATACAAGATGCAAGAATTTAAAGAGTTCATAAAAGACATTTTTGAAACATAAAGAGATTGATAAAAAAATACGGAAGTCTAACATAAGTCTCAAAGCCAGCCATCTATTACATCATAAGGAAGTGATTGGGACGTAACTCATACATCACATACAAAATCTGAAATGATTAGACATGAAAGCAATAAAAGAATCTCGATCCTCGGAACACGAGGACTCACCAACCTTTAATATCTATATGGGATCACTAGCCACAAGGGTGCGGAATGGAAGCGTCAAACCCTACATTAGTGAAACAATATAGGCACAACTATGCATTAGTACATGGAATGTACTAGGTATGATAGCAATGCATAAGAGTTATGAAATCATGCTAAAATAGATTTTATATAACATGCAATGACTAAGCTAAATCATAAAATAACATGTTAGAAGACATAAGTCGAAATTATGATCAATGCAAGCTAAACATCTTTAAAACATATTTGAGATACTTCTAGAAGTAACCTTAGTTCATTATAGTGAAAAGTTTGCCTTTAACCGACATAGACCATATGAGCTATAATATGGAATTTGGTGTCTATCCCACACCGAAAAGATATGTCCTTACTTACCAAGGTAAGAACCATAAACTTTTAGCTTAGGTGGATCCACTAGTTAATGTCTATCTAAGACAAACCTATGGTGGCACATAGTTATGGAATATGGAGATTGCTACTAGAAACTGGGCCTCAACTACGGGAAAGCTTCCATCTCGATATCCTCTCGATGCAAAGCATAAATCCTATAGAATAGTCATTAATATTATTCTTTTCATCATCCATGGAAAGTCACAATCAAGGAGCCAATCCAAGCCAAAATTCATTACAATAGCTCCTTAATCTTGATTCATATTAGGTGAGAAAACCTTTTGACCTTATGAATCCTTTAGGTAAGAAAATCCTTTCAGAATCATGTTTGAGTGTTATGTGAGAAATCCTTTCACAGCAACAACATTGATGCTTTACTCTCAAAGAAACGTTAAATTATATTCATTAGTTTCATAGAGAAGCATGCATATCTTCATAAATTCATCTTTCGTCATAGTTCAGAAGCTTCATCATATGATCAAAATCTAGAAATCATAGATCATGCATGGGTTCAAGTGAATTCAACTTAAAAACATGCAACTATCTCAATTCGTGTATAAAAAGACATAAAACAATCAATTGAATCATAATTGAAAGGAACCCATGAGATGGAAGAAAACCCTAGCTTCAATTAGAGAATTCTAACTTGTAAAATTGGAGAATTTAGGAACTCTATGGAGGAAAGAACTCCATAGGTGAATACTATCATATCTTGATGTCAAAAGCCCACAATCAATGGTGAATTGGAGACTTGATCTTGAAACCCTAGACTACTTACTTTAGAGAGAGAAATATTGGGGAAGAACTTTGATCAACTTTTGAGAATTTAGGAGAATGAGTTCAATTGGTCAATTTGGGGGTTAAAAATGTTTATATAGGGCCTAGGGTAGAGGGTAAAATGACATAGTATTGGGTTAAAAAAATTAGGAAAAGACCCAGAAGCCCTTAAAATAAAACTATCGAACCTCCACCGACGATTCAAACCTACGCTCCATAGGTCCTACTACGGACCGTCTTGGTCGATCGTAGGCAGGGTTCAAGGACTTGAATTTGAACCTCCTAAAGATGGGGCTCATGTTCGGTTTGTAGGTCTACCTACTGACCATACATAGTAAACGTAGGTCCTAAAAAATTCCCAAAAATTTTACTTCATTTTCCTTCTCACCTACAGATGCCACCTACGGTCTGTATGTGCTCTTACCACCCGTAGGTGGGAGCCGTAGGTCACACTTGCAATCCAAAACTGGATTTTTTCATTCTTTTCAAATTCGAGGTGTTACAATTGTGGTTAGGGTTATGTATAAAAACTAATATTTGAATACGATACATTGTACATGATAAGATTGTAATGTATCATAAAGTTGAAATGAAGGAATTATACATTAATTTAGGAATAAAAAATAACTAGATACATTGAAAATATGAACCTTGGGTAAATAAGGGTGTCCAGTAACATGTTCTACTCACCCTTTTTTTTGGAAGCTTTCTCAATGGGTAATTTAGAATTTGAAATGCACCCTTCATCGATTTCGAATCACAAACACGAGGGACATGATCTTCTTTTTGTGAAACTAATTGGGTAAGACCAATATTAAATGATAGACCAGAACCCATATGTATCAGAAAAAGATAAACAACAAAAATAAAAATAAAAATCAATAATTTGATCTGCTGAAAGCAAAAAAAAATGACGAAGAAATCATTCTACACTTTGTCCTTTGCTCTGTATCAACTCTCGTAGCTTTTTTCACATTCAATAATGGTGTCACCCATGGATCTCAATCCAAATCTCTTACCAGAGACACCATCAACTCGATCTTTTTCTCTTTTTTGAGCATTTTTTCACAGTCGATTTAAAAATCTTCATCGTTAGAATAAGGAACATGGTCTACATTAGATGACACTAATTGCATAATTTCAGTACTAAAAGATGGAGCATCATCCATATGTATCGAAAATTTGTAGATGAAAATAAAAAAAGTAAAAAAATTAAAATCGATGAACTGAAAATTGGAGAAGAAGAAGAAGAACTACTTATTAAGCAAGTTGAAATTGATTGAAGGGAGAGAGAAGAGATTTGAAATTTAAAAATGAATTGACAGAGGTAACTGATATTATTGATGGCGTTAAAATAGGAAGAGAAATCGTGGAGTTAGATTGGAAAAGTAATGTATCCGGAAAATGAGAAGTTTTGAGAAAAAGAAGAATTTTAGTAATTTTTTGGAATAGTAGGGAATAATAGAAAATAGGGTAAAAAGAATGTGTAGTAAGGTAATTTGCACTCTTTCCTCATATTTCAGTTTATCAGTTCCCTGAATAGGTTGTCATAGTGACCACCTCACATTTTTAAAAATTTTGAACAACATAATTGTTGTCGTAACAACTCTCTCATGGATTTTCGATGCTATTATGCTATTTCATTTGGTAAAATACCAAAATATATGTTTTGAGTATTAATTATATCTATACAAATTAATCATATATCAACTTTAAGTATATTTATTATTTGAGAAAAATAATACTATAAAATTACTTACTTCAAAATATGAATTTTCAATCAAGTACGTATTAGATTTCATTTTGTCAACTCAAGGTCATTTACAACTTAATTACTATGATTAGTCTGTTATATTAATAAATTAAATGATTATTTTGACGTTACTATGATTAGTCTATTTTATTCATAAATGATTATTTTGACGTTTTTTGGTGTTCAATCAAATTATTTTGATAATTTATGATGTCTTTATGTTTACGAGCAAAAAAACACAATTTAAAAATCTAATTTATATATACAAACAAAAATTCAATTTTATATCACGTGATTTCAAATTATGATTTCACCTCGTATAACCAAACAATCATATCATTCATTTTAACTACTCATTACACTTAATGAAAAGTTCAATTTCATCTCATATAATTTCATAAATCATAATTTCATCTCAAATATCCAAAACAAGTATGCATTCCATTTGGTGTGGTTAACAGACAACCCTGCACCCCACCCCCAAAAGAAAAAGATGAAAAAAGATGCATAAAGCGTGTGTGTCAGACCTCCACATTTTTCAATTTGAAGCATTCTCCTGAAAAGTGTACATACCATAAAGCACCAACACAGCTCTCTCTCCTATTCCTATTCCTTCTCCCTCTCCCTCTGCTTCCTACAATATCTACTCTCACAGTAAGTAACCCCTTATCTCTTAGGGTTTTCCACATGCCACTGCATACAACCCCACAATGCTTCAACAAAGGAGACGCCGTAGAAGTGATAAAAACCAACCCTTTTACCATCTGGTTACCCGCCACCGTACTCCGATCAACCCCATGTCAGAAAACCAGAAATGGTCAAATTTACGTTGAGTTCCAGACCCTTTCCAGCGAGGAAACTTCTGGAAGCCGGAGGGAGTACGTAAACGCCGGTGATGTACGTCCTGCACCTCCACCGGAGCTACACAGGTACTTCAAGGTTGGTGACAATGTCGAGGTTCTTTACAAACAAAAAGGGTGGAGAAAAGGGAAGGTGGATGATATATTGGAGAATTCTATGTATTTCGTTTCACTTGACGGTGTAGAGGAAGAAATTGTTAAAGTGGAACAATGGGGTTTGCGGGTTTATCGAGTCTGGGATGATGGTTCTTGGCTTCCTCCTCTTGAGTTCCAACAAATGCCCCAGGTAAAATGTACCTAAATTTTAGCTTAAAAGATTCATTACTTTAGTCCAATTTTGGTCAAATTAAAAAGTAGCATGCAAACTTGGGGCGAAAGAGTACTATATAGACCTCATTGCATGTTGGTTTTAGGAGTTTATATACATATATTGAGATCAAAATGGGGATTAATAGACTGCTTTATGTTTTAGTTGGCTGCTTAACTTCTTTCTCCCCCAAAGTTGTATTTTTTATAATATGGGAGCTGTGGATTGTCTAAGTTAACAAACGTGTATATTCCAGATGAACGTGCGGTAGAAAACTTAATTTTTATCGGTTTACTTACATCCCTTGTTGGGCTGTTATTACTGTTTTATTCCTTGATGCATGACTTTCCCAAGGATTATGTTGTCGGTACTCGAGAGAGATGTGTAGCTGACAATTCTACTGGTGTTTTTGTTTTTAATTGAATTTGGACTGAAAGCCTTGCATTCTGATCCTAATTTTAATTGATAGTTAGGTGACAAACTCTTGATTGATCTGATTGTTTGACAGTATAGCAAGAGGAAAATTTATCAATTTTGGCAGAAATAATGCGATTTCGATGGCTGTAGTAAACTGAAAGGCATGGCAGTTTTTTTCTCTTTCATTCCTTGACTATTCTTTATTCTGAGGAAGATGCTATGGTGAAATATATATGAGATGAATCAAATCATTCTCTTTTGTTATTTGATTATGCATATGCTAGTGAATCTTTAAGCATCGAATACACTTGATATTTCTTTCAAGATTTATGTGCCAGGGGAAATTGAATTGGCATATCTACCTGTAAATTTCTCTTCTTGTCTTCCTATATCTAAAGTCTTCCTCCTAGTACACCTTTTTTGGTAACAAATAAACAAAAGATGTGTAGTTGAGAATGCTTTCCTTCTAATTACGCTTATTTGGCATTTGCTTATATAATTATACAGGAAATTGTATCAGACCATGCATTACATTTTATAGGGCACTTAGCTGAATATTCACTTGGTGGAGTATAATTTTCCTGTATACTACCAAGTTAAAATTCTTTTGATGTATCGTAGTCTAAAGTTTCTCTCTTTTTTCATGTATACTACCTAGATAAAATTATTGTGATGCAGAAAACTTATCAAAAACACAAAATTATTGCAATGCAGAAGAACATACCAGAGGTAGAGCTGAAGTCAAGAGGGGTCAAACTCAGGATAATGCGTAGCCGATCTTGGAAGGAAACATTTAGTGAAGGGATGTCTGTGGAGGTGAAACGTGATAAAGAGGGTTGCTATGGTTCATGGCATACTGCAGCTATTGTTGAATCTGTTGGCTATGACAAATTTTTGGTTGAATACCAGAAACTGAAAACCATGAACGGGTCTCAATTTCTCAAAGAAGAGGTTGATGCTTCATGCATCAGACCTTGCCCACCTGAAATACGATCATTTCATCAATTTGAACATCTTGATAGGGTAGATGCTTGGTTGAATGATGGATGGTGGGAAGGTCATATAACAGAAGTTCTTGGTAGTTTAAAGTATGTAGTTTGTTTGATGATCACAGAGGAAGAATTGGTGTTTGAGCATTCTATGCTGAGGCCTCGTCAAGAATGGGTCAAAGAGAAATGGTTTACTGCCAGAGAGGTATGTTCCTCTAATCTCTTCCACATACTTGTTGGCTTTTTGCCTCGAGGCTACATAACAATCTTCTTTTTCTTTGTACATCCTCCTCTGTTCCCTCAATTTCTTAAAGTTTGATAAGACAAGAAGTTCATCTGACATGACACTGAAGTCAAAGGAGCTGAAAATCAGGATAAAGTGTAGTGGAAGGACATCGAAGCCAAAGTTCAGCAAAGGGATGAGGGTAGAAGTGAGAAGTGATGAAGAAGGATACCAGGGCTCCTGGTACACTGCAGTAATTGTTGATTTCATTGGTGAGCATAAGTTTTTGGTGGAATACCTGACACTAAGAACTGAAGACGAATCTGAGCCCCTTACAGAAAAGGCAGATGCTTCTGACATTAGGCCCTGTCCCCCTGAAATTCAAAGAATTGACAGATTTAAAATGCTTGAAGAAGTTGACGCATGGTATAATGAGGGATGGTGGGTTGGTCTTATATGCAAAATCCTTGACGGCTTAAAGTACATGGTTTATTTTTGGACGACAAATGAGGAACTGGCGTTTGACCATTTCACTTTGAGACCCCATCAAGAGTGGATAGATGGAAAATGGGTCATTGCATTCATGGTATGACAACCTTCATCTTCGACAATTACTATTTGGTTTATTCTTCAAAAGCTTTATCTGCAAATGGTTGAGATTATTTGTTACTTCATTCCTATGTGATTCACCTGACATGCAGAAAAAATCTAAACTCCAAGTGAAGCCCAAACTAAACTTAAAGAGACAGAATGGTGGAGTAGCCAGTCATACAAATTTTTGTGTTGGAGCAAAGGTGGAGGTGAGGAGTGATGAAGTAGGTTACCAGGGTTCATGGTACCCTGCTACAATTGTGAGACCTCTAGGAAATGGGAAGTATTTGCTACAATACCAGACTCTAGAAACTGATGATGAAACTGACCTCCTGACTGAAGAAGTAGATGCTCTTTTTATAAGGCCTTCTCCCCCAGTAATCCAACAAGCTGATCAATTCAGGCCACTTGATGAGGTTGATGCTTGGCATAATGGTGGATGGTGGGCTGGTCAAGTGTGCAAAGTCCTCATAGGTTCAAATTATACGGTCTACTTTCGAACAGCAAATGAGATCTTGGAATTTCAGCATTCTGATTTGAGGCCCCATCAAACCTGGCTAGATGGAGAATGGATTGCTGCTAAAAGGGTATGATGTGATTCTTATTTCTTTTTAAGTAGCTAACTTATTTTGTGATGTTATTAACATAGAGCTGCTGATTGGTTATCTTGCCCCAAGCTTTGGTCTAGTGGTAAGAGTACAATATGTGATTTGTGTTAGGTGCAGACAAAAGGCGAGGATGTATAGGGGGTGGGAATTTTTTGGTTATACAAGAAAAGAAAGAGCTACTGATTAATGGTCTGTGTTATATTTGGACATAATGACTCCCAAATTGTTTTTTTGTTTAGCTGTGATCTTAAGGTTTTGCTTCTCCGCTAATTGTTTTATTGCATCTAACAAAGTAAGAAATTATGAAGGAAATTCTTGACATTGCAATCTCTTCTATTTCATTCTTAACACTGTTGGATATCTTGATCTAGAATACTTGTCCAGAATGTGTTGCTTTGCAGGGTCGTATATCATGATCAGGGCAAAGCATGATGATGTTTACAGACTTGAACAAGCTCCTCGAAGATCTTGCACTTTGCTCGTTCATAAAAACATCAAATTGTGCAGCGAAACATCCTCAAGTTGCCTGACTTGTACATATAGTATTACGTTATCATTCGACATGTACATGAATAGTATGATCGACAAACTTGGAAGAGCTAAACTTTCCTTTTGTAACTATTATGGCTTCTTAAATATACAAGCCTATTTTTTAGTCAAAATCAATTTGCGCTCATATAAAATCAATTAGCACAAGGCTTATTGCAAAATCTGTGTGTTCCTGGAAAATACATATTTTGCCCCGTAAACTTGTCTCTGAAAAGTATACACCTACTTTTTTTTTGGCTACACCACCTCCTGATTCTTGTCTTGGGGGAACAAATATAGGCCTTATTTGTTTTCATTTAATTGGTTGCACTTAAATAAAGATTTTAAATCTTAATCATTTAGATATTAGTCCTTTTTTAGGTCTGAATTGTAATAATTCAATTTTTTTTATTTTTAAGAGCATTTTATTTTATTTTATAATTATTTAATGAGTTTGAATAGATCGAGTAATAAAGACTTATAACTAAATCTTATAGATGTGTATTTAATAATTTTTTACAAAAATGTTTGTAGAGGCTTCTTTAGCTAATCTATCTTCTACTCCATTGTTTTCCCTGTACGTATATCGTAGCATTATTCAGATGATGTAGTAACCATCTGCCGCATGAGTATTTGGATTACGTAGTAACTGTACTACCGCTTGAGCATCAATTTCAATTTCTAAAGGCTAAACGTTGTCAATGTAATGATCGATTGGTTATTTTTGAATTTTTTTGTAAAATTACCACTTTATTCCTTTCGATAATTGCCTCAAGTCATTTTTGATTGATTTGTGAAATCGGTTTTAAGTTTTGAGTAAGAAATTGTGAATTGTGAAAATTTTAGCCTTGGATTGACTTTGGTCAACATTCAGAATTTTTTTTAAAATAATTTAAACGTGGACAAAAGATGCCCATTTATTAAAAGAATAAAGTAAAAGCATATACATGGATAAGTCCCAAAAGTGGCTCTGTCCAAAAATAAAACAAAAAAAAAAAAGAAGAGAAGAAAAGTAACAAATAGGAAATGAAAGGAAAAGATAACAGAACTTCAAAAGCCATTAGAGATGCCTGGAAGCTCATCGATTCTTCTCGTGCAAGCTCGCCTTGTGGATTTCCACTTCGTACACAAAGTAAATTTCGGGTAAGAATCTATTGCTTTTGAATAATGATCTTTGTGGATTAATTCCAACTCATCCTTTTGCACCTTGTAGATCCAAAGTATAAATTTGGAGCTGCTCAATGTTGTAAAATTACTATAGACCTTTAGCTTACCAAACCTAACAAATATATAAGTACCTTATTTCAAATGGCTTAATGATTTTCTCATATCTGTAAATCCTCCCCTTTATTCTCAGGAACGATGGGTTGAATCCCATCGGAATTGATACCACCGTCAGTTCCATTGTTTAAAGTGAAAGAATTACTAATATAGAGATGATTTCTCCTTTGAACATGCAGTAAAACCTCACTAAATTAATAACAGGTAAATTAATAATCTCTTTAAAATAATATTTTTCTCTTGTTCCGACTTGGGCCAATGAAAAAAACCATCAACTTCGATAAGATAATATATTTCCAGAAGACCCCTGTATAAATATATGGTCCCATTAATATCATAAATTAATAATTCTTTAAAAGTACAAATATATCTAAGACAATTTAGTGAAATATGATTGTATTGTGTTCTGTTTTTTCTTAAAATTTAAATTTAGTTGAAGCTCATCTCTAACTTTTCTTATTGCATCCAGGAGCTCCAATGTTGTCTTTTCGAACTGCATCATAAAATTGTGAAGAGTTCTAGATGCGATAAGTGCTTTCTTACGCGTAACTGGTTCCAAAGGTATAGTATCATCTTCAACTTCATCATCAACATTGCTTTTTCTGATGGTATCCATAATTTCTTCTAAGCTCTAGACCTCTGAGTATGTATCACTTTCACCCGGATAATCCAACAGGTTATTGACATCCATTTTATTGTGGTAACCGAGATCATTAATCATGACCTCAAGTTCATGAAAGACGTTTTCACAAGTCGGTTCATTCAAATTCTCTGAGATTGCATTCCCGAACAAATTTTGCAGTGTCAAAAATAATTTGCTATTGTCTCTTGCTGAACATTTGTTGTTCAAGCAGAGATTGCAAAATTGATAGCATCCAAAACATTAATCTTTGCTGGATAAGTTTGTCCCACTTCATAACCTTCTAATATCCTACGATAAAATCTGTTATGATAATACATCTTGAAAGCTCTTATTATCCCAGCATCACAAGGCTGAATTTTAGATGTCATGTTGGGTGGCAAGAAAATCAATTCAACATTTTGTAATCCTTCAATATTTCTATTATGGGCTGGACAATTATCTACCATAAGATAAACTCGTCTACCATGCATTTTGTGGTCAAACCAACGAATATATTCATCAAAAAGCACACTTATCGCCCATGCTCTTTTGTTTGCACGATAGTGACAATTCAAGCTGTTCATGTTGACATTTTTGAAGCAACGTGGCTTTGCATATTTTCCAATAATTCATAAAGGATTTTTTTCATATCCATCTTCATTGCAACAAATAACAATTGTGAGCCTTTCTCTGTCCTGCTTTCTTCCTTCAAGTTGTTTCGTAGCAAGAGAATGATCAGCTTGTAACCTGTTAAATAAACCAGTTTCATCCATATTAAAAACATTTTCATAGGAAATTGATCTATTTTTGTTCTTATGGATTCCAATTTCGTATCCATGTCTTGTATATCAACTGAACCACTCTCTCCGAAACGACGAAATGACTTGAGAAGCCATTTTTGGATATGGTTTAAAGAAATTTCCTATGTTGCTTATATAATTTTTTTTCTCACCATCATACATCGAATGTTTTTAATAAAAATACAATGAATAATAATTGATTATTAAGAAACAATGAACATTATGTATAATTTTACAATGAATGATTGAATTCTTGAATTTATTTACAATGAATCATTTAACAAAAAAAATATATTACAATGAATCATACACATACATTGTACTTTATGTATAATAAATTTAATATTTATGTGAAATCAATAAATATGATATACAAATTAGTAAGATACATTGATTTTGATGTATTCATTGTACTTTATGTATAATAATTTTTTTTATGTGAAATCAATAAATATGATACATAAATTAGTAAGATACAATGATTTTGATATAATCAAAATTAACCTTCATCAAATCTCAAATCATTATTTAAATTAATAGATATTAATTTATCGATTAAATAATCTCTATAAAATAATAAAAAATCATGGTCCCACTTATATTAATTTATAGAGGTTTTACTGTATTTTGCAGGTTCAATACTTGCCCAGGCTAAACAGGTCAACAATGGCGATAAAAACCGTCCTAGTAGTCTTGACTTGGCATCGGAGGAACACCTCAAGTATCACAGGTGCGGATACTCAAATCAATTGAAAATACTTCAGACTGTAGGATGTCTCTGTTTAAAGCATTATTATAATGTTATTGCTGGACACACAAGTTAGCCTGCATCAAGATGTTAACAAGTCAAACTAATTTATCTGAAGCCTAGGTCATGACTCTCCTTAGATTTGGAATGCCCATTTTGTTTAAATGTAACAACTTCCTTCCTGCACTAGAAATTTGTTGTAAATGATCAAATAAATAATCACCTGCAAAAGAAAACACAAGGTTAGCAAAGAAATCTGCAAGGGTATTTCCCTCCCTAAGGGAGTGTTGTACCCTTACTGTTATGGACCTCATGATCGACTTGATACACCTAATCTCCATTGAAATAGACCATGAGATCTCCCAAACTTCATTAAGCATTTGTACTAGAGCCAATGAATCAGACTATAATTACGTTGGTAATCCCATTATCTCTACAAAAAATCAGACCCTCTCTAATCGCCCTTGCCTCAGCAACCAGGTTAATGTTGTCCTTAATTTTAACTCCTTTGGCAGACATAAAATCTCCATTTGAATCTCTAATACAAAATGCAGTTGAGCTAGGTCCCGGATTACCCCTGAAGGCCCCATCAGTGTTACACTTAACCCAAAGTACAGGAGGCGGCATCCACTTAATAATCTTAAGGCTAACTGATTGTCTAAAGTCATCTAATAAATCAACCAGATCATGCCAGTTCTTGCCCTCACAAGAGACTTAAAATCTGAGAAACATCAACTTTCTTATAGAATCAGTCACCTCCCAAATTAATTTGCCCCTAGAAAAAGTCCCTCCATGAAGGATGGTGTTCCTCCTCTTCCAAAGAAACCATAGTATAACAATAGGAACCACCTGATAGATTACCTTCTTCCTAGGATTACTATCCAAGCTCCACCACTTTCTTATGTTTTTCTTGAGATAAGGCAAGGGAGAAATACCAGCAACATCAGAAAAGTATCTTCAAACACATTGAGCAGTATTTAAACAAATGCTCTATAAATTCCACCACCGGAGAGGTACAACAACCACATAGATCTGAGACAGTTGGGTTCTAAGTGTGCATAAGAGCAGCAACTGGAACTTGTCCCTTCCAGATTCTCCAAGCTAGAAATGAGAGTTTGAATGGAAGACCCTTACACCACAATTGATTGAGGTCTGCACAAAAATCAGTTTTAATTCTCAAAAGATCCGAGACACTTTTCATAGAAAATTGGCCAGTGCTATTAGCTATCCACCAAGGTTTGTCACGTTGAAATGATTGCTTATTCATATTCATGTTAATCCTGACATGCAAAACAATATATTCAGAGATATAATTTTCCATCTTTGTGAAGTCTCATCCCTGCTCATTAAGAAAAACATCAATATCATTCACGCCATGACAAGAGTGCACATATGTTTGGTGTTGAAAAAGAGGACCAAGATTAGTCCAATTTTCAAACCAAACACTAGAGGTTCCCCCCTAGGCTCCCACCATATAACCTGTTCTAGCTTCTCTCTATTCTCCAGCATAAATTTCCACATCTGAGATCCCCATTTCCACTACACCAAAGAAGGAATTTGTTTCTTACAGTATTTGTTCCATAAGAAATTTGACCAGATATTATTTTGTGTTCTGAATCTTCACCAAAGTTAGCATATAAAGCCTGAGATATATCAAATAGGGATCTAAAATCGAGACCCCCTTCAGACTTAGGCAAACAAACCTTATTCAAAGTTGTCCAATGCTTACTCCTTCCTGATTCCTTATTACTCCAGAAGAATTTAGCAAAAATTCTATGAATCTCTTTTATGACACAAGATGGAGGGACAATAGCACAATATATATATATATAGGGGTACTTTGCAAAACACTTTTGATGAGAACTTTCTTTCCTCCATAAGACAACAACTTCCCTTTCCATGCTTGGAGTTTTCCTTTGATCTTCTCAATTAGTTCAGCATAGTGCTCCTTCCCTTTTCTAGAATGGGTAATTGGACAACCAAGATATTTCATAGGAAAGGACCCCCTATTCATACCATGGAACTGCTCCACAATATCTACATTATTCCTTGCAGCATTAAGATGCATATAGAAGAAACTCTTCTGCTTGTTCACCAATTGGCCTGATTTTTCCTCATACTCATGTAAAGTATTCATAATCAGCTTCAATGAATACTCATTAGAAGAAGTAAAAATGATGGTATCATCAGCATATGCTAAATGATTTAAATTAGTGCTCCATTTAGGCATCACATACCCTATAAATTGATTGTCCTTGTACAAAGAGTTAAGTGCTCTAGAGAGTACTTCTGCAGCTATAATGAAAAAAGCAAAGGGAAAGAGGATCACCTTGCTTTACTCCCCTAGTAGAGTGGACAAAACCATGAGACTGTCCATTCATAAGAACTGAATAATGATTGTTAGCCACCAATCTCCATATCAAGTCAACAAAAGTATTAGAAAATCTCATCTTTCTTAACACTTTCATCAGAAAGAACCAAGACACCCTATCATATGCCTTTGCCATGTCTAGCTTGATAACTACATTTTCAGGTTTTCCTCTTTTACCAATATCAGTGGCAAGCTCTTGAGTAAGTAGTACATTTTCGATTATACTTCTTCCCTTAACGAATCCTGATTGATTAGCAGAGATAATTTTTGGAAGCAACCTTTCCAATCTGTCATGCACAATTCTGGAAAAGATTTTGTTAACAAAATTACTCAAACTAATAGGTCTCAAGTCTGAGAAAGTTTGAACTAGAGTTTTCTTAGGTATGAGAACCAGATTAGTGTGAGTAATTGATTTGGGAAGAGTATTTCCTGCAAAGAAGTCACTAACCATTCTGCAAATATCAGGCCCCACTATATCCAACAGACTTGAAAAAATTTACCTGATAAACCATCAAGTCCACATGAGCTATCCCCATTGAGATTGAAAACTGCCCTTTTCACCTCATCTTGGTCTGGAATCTTTTCCAAATCTGCATTCTCCTCAGAGAGTATTAAGTCTGGAATATGATCTAAGAGTGTAAAATCTGTAGCATCTCTCTGTTGTGAAAACTGATCTTGATAAAATCAACAGCAACAACAGAAACTATGTCTCCCTGTCTTCTAACCATCTACCTTCAAGTCTTGGATTTTCTTCACTTGAAGTCTTTGTCTTCTACCCTTAGCCACACTATGAAAGAATCTTGAGTTCCTATTCTGTTGCCAAAATGATTCCTTCAAAGCTAAGTATTTGGTGTATTCAGCTTTAGCCCTCTGCATCACATTTCTATTCTCAGCTGATGGATCTTCTTCAAACAACTTTTCTTTTAACTTAGCAATCTCTTCCCTAATGATTAATTGTTTGAAAATATCCCCAAATGCTTCTCTACTCCACAAAGTTAAGGCTTTCTTGATCCTCTTAGTCTTTCTTTTAAAATCCAATAAAGGACTATAAGAAAATTCAAAATTCCAATTCATTCTAACCACTTACTTAAATGATTCATGAGAAGTCCAAAAATTAAGAAACCTAAACGGTCTGCTGACATTCTGAACCAGATTCTGGCAAGATAATAGGAGAGGGGCATGGTCAGACCCATTTTTGGGGAGATGATCAACATCTGATTGAGAGTACAATACCTGGAAATCTGAATTGTAAACCACTCTGTCCAGCCTTCAAAAATATAATCATCACCAGCTCTACCATTTCACCATGTGACAGGCTACCATAGAAATTCATCTGATCAAGTTCAGATGACTCTAAGAAACTCCTGAAGTCATCTGTATCATTGTCAGAGATTGGTAGACCTCCAGTATTCTCTTCTGCATTAAGAATCGCATTGAAATCCCCACCAATCAACCAAGGATGGTTCATTCCATTATTTACTCCATACAAATCATCCCACAACTCCAATCTAAGCGACATATCACATTTTGCATACACAATAGTTGAATAAAAAATGTCGTTGGTGTCTTGCTCCTATTGCCTTATTGTGATTTGTTGTTCTGAGTTTCTTGTCACAGTAACATCAAAACCCTGGTTGATAAAAAACCAAATTTGTTATTACTGTTATGAAAAATAGATTGCTTCCTTAATCTTGTTCTGTATTTGTTGATTCTAAAGTGCTGAAAATGTTCTAATAGTGCCACAAAAGCAAATTTATGAAACTTGTGTAACATCTGTACTCTCTGAAATGCTTTCTAGGTTCTAACAGACCTTATATTCCAAATTAATGCTTTCAATTAAGATTTTGTTGGGACACCACATTCCTCTTTGATTGAATTCTGATGGGAAGGGAATTTTCACCATTGCCTTGTTATTCCCTTCTCTGGCATATTTTAATACTTTAATAACTCTTGGGGATAAATCTACATCTTTATATACTTGTTCTAAACTGCCTTGGTCATTCATATCTCCTTCGATTTTTGCTTCATGTTCAATGAGATTCTCCACCTTGTGAGTAATTATTTCATGTAGAATCTTATTAGGAGACTCAATAGCGCCCATTATAAGCAAGGAATCATCATCTTCTACTACTACTAGTACCTCCATAAGTGCCAGGGATTGCTGCCTCTCCAAATCTCATGCGTTCTCTATGCAACAAGTATTATTTGTGATCTTTCCATCATCTTGTTTTAGTACTAAAATCTCGTTATTCCTGCATGACTCAACAATATATTTACCTTCAAACTCCCCTCGCTTATTTTCAAACATTGTTGTTGTCTCTATTTCCCCTCCTTTTGGAACAGTAGTGCTTGGATCAATGACATGTGTACCCTCTTCTGCTTCAAAAATGGTATTACTGGTCGCTACATCCTTCATTTTCTCCGTTGAGAATGACTGAGAAATACACTCCTTGGTGGTCATTGAGGCTTCTTTATTTGTAGATGTTAGACTTTGATCAATTCCTTCTTCTACACTTTTAATATTTATATTGTTTTCCTTGTGTTGCTTATTAGCTATTGTTTGCATGATCTCCCCTGTGGTACATTCAGATAGAATATCAAATGAGTTACTGGTAGCAACATTCTTATCACTGAGAATCTGGTCAAGAATTCTTACAAATCTCCTTGTTGTAGGATTTCATTGTTTATGTAGTTTTTTCATACCCTTTTGAATGTCTGCACCATTGTTTGCCTTTACTGCATTTTCACTTTGTTCATTCTTCTCCTTTTCCTCTTTCTTAAACTCTGGGTATAGAACTCTGCATTCAGGGTTCGGATGCTTAGGCCTAGAGGTCTTGGTTGAATTTTCAGAGGTTTCGAGCTTGTTTTGGCCTTTTTAGGTGTTATGTTTGATCATTATGACGTACACAGGTTTCAGGTCAAGGAGACCTCAAATTCGTGTTTCGATGGTTCCATTTAGTGTGGAACGTCGAGTTTAGTCAGGTAGCATATCTTATTTGTGTGTACGGGATTCTGAACATTGAAAATTTGGTTGTGTTGCTATTGCTGGTGTGCCTCGCGTTCACGAGGGGAGTGTCACTTTCACGAGCTTCACGTTAGAGAAGCCCTTGTCGTGTTCGCGGGGAATCTAGTTTCCTGACCCTCGCTTTAACAAAGGTCAAATCGTGAAAGAGAAGATCCATTTTTTCGGGGTTCGCTTTTGCGAACCAAAGGTCGTGATAGCAACGTTTGCGATCGGGACGTTCACGAAAGCGAACTTGAGTTTGCTTTTGCAAGACCTGCGAGCGTTTTGGTCTGAAATTTTGGGAATTCTTCCCCATTTTCAATTTTGTGAGCTTTGAGAACTCTTGTGGGCAATTTTTAAGAGATTTTTCGTGGTGAATCTGTTGGGTAAGTCTTTGTGAACCCAAACCTTCAATTCCTATTTGTGGATTTTAATATCAAATTTGGAATTTTGATTGGCAAAGTTTGAAAGATTTTCAAGAACTTCAAGTTTTATAAAAATTGTGATTATGAGTTGAATAGAAATTCATTTTTGAAATGATTTTCACCAATGGATTCCAAATACTTTGGATAACATATTTATGTAACAATTTTCAGATTCAAACCTTATTTTTGAAATCAGGTTTTTGAGCCAATTTGACCCATTTATTCAAATTACTTGATATGGGTGTTATTAGTTTGGAATCTCTTTGTGAATACTTGTTTGACTAGATTGTGTTGATTTGGATATTGTTCGGAAGGGAAAAGCTCAAGTCTTGAATTGATTAAGACAAGTGAACTCCTAAACCTTGTTAAAGCTTATAGAATCGTGAACCCTCCTTTTCGTATGTGTTAGGAAGTAATGGGAATAAGGTGACAAGATTAATTGATCAAGTTAAATAATCTAAATGATTGAAAAGGGAATAACAAAAAGGCAACGTGTTGATAATGGTGTATTGTGAATTTCCTTGAGTGTTGATATTGATTCAGTAATTGATGTGATACTTTGACAGTATTGTTGTGGATGTGAATTGCTTGTGATTGTCATCTCTTTATTATTGTGTAAACATGTCTATTTGCATCGGTTCTGGAACATTGTGAGAAGAAATACTTTGTTGATGCCAAGGTTATTACCGGTGACTGTTGTTGATGTCGAGGTCATTGCCAACGAGTATTATTGATGTTGAGGTGATTATAGGCGAGTGTTATTGATGTCGAGGTCATTGTCGGCGAGTGTTATTGATGCCGAGGTCATTGCCAGTGAGTGTTATTGATATTGAGGTCATTATCGGCGAGTGTTATTGGTGTCGAGGTCTTTATCGGGGAGTACTTGAACTATGGGTGTTCTCCATGAGTCCTGGTTGCTATTTGTGATAAATAAACTTGATTATTTAGATTGATGACATTGATTATTGTGATTGAAGAATTTGATACTTGTGATTGATAAACTTGAATACTGTGAATGATGAACTTTACACTTGTGATTTGATGAAATGTAATTGTTGAACTTGTGACTATGATATCTTGTAAACTGTATATTGTGAATTGTTAGATTTGACTGATTTCTGTGCAGGTTGTAATTGTGGCGGTTCGGTTGGGATGAAAGGAGTTCTCGCTTTCTAGCTAGTTTTACCTTCTGTTTAGTAGGTTGCTTGTTGGGTACCATGTTGTTTGGTACTCACTCCTTACTTCTACACTTGTGTAGGTTCCAAGTCCGTATTTGTATGATTACCCTTCTTCTATCTACATTTGAGACTTTTATGTGGACACTTGAGAGGTAGCTACTTGTCATCCCAGTGGGCCCTCTAGTTGCTTATTTATGTTATTGTTCTATTCGAGAGACAAAGACGTTGAGACTTGTATTTATCTTTCGAACTCTGTTATTATACTTTAGTGTCTTGTACACATGACAATCAGGAACTAAGTTTTTCGTGCTTATGTTATTATTAGTTTATTACCACTTTTTCTTTCGTATTGTTGGGTTCAAGCTGAACTGTCTTGGTGGGATAGATGAGTGTCATCACGTCCATTTTTGGATCGTGATAGTTAAGTTGTGCAATGAGTAAACCATGAAATAACGCGACCATTTCATTAGATATAGAAGAGGAATTTTCTATCGAAACCATGAACCCAATAATCCATGATCTGCCAAAGCCGCCTTGTTCAGTCCTGTGAATATGCCCCATCAATATTCAATTTAAAGGAATTAGTCGGTAGCGACCAAGTTAAGTTGATCGAAATGAAATTTTTAGTGGCTTTGTTAGGGCCCAAAGAGTAATGTTCAATTGCCCTTTGCAGAGATTGACGGTGATCAGGGTAGGTATTTGTGTAGTTAAATAAATTATTATTCTAATTTTTCCAAAGAATTCAAATTCCAAAGCAAACAAGGATGGCTGGAGGAATGGAAAAAAGATCAGTTTGGCCGATTTTATTGATTAATTAGTTGGCTAATCTAGATCGAAGGTTTTATATCTCTCAAGTCTTTGACATTAATTAGGTGTAAAAGATTAAGATGAGACCATATATAAGTGGCATGTGGGCAGAATAATAGAATGTTGTTTATGTCTTCGACTAAATTGTGGCTTGTTGGACAAATGTCAATACGTGCTAGATGAGCTGCAGTAGGCAGTCTATGATGACATCATTGCAAAACAAAAAATCGTAATTTGAATGGTAGAGGAAGTTTCCAAATCCAAACAAAAGTGTTGATGATTGTGTCATTAGGGAATAGATGTAAAGCTTTGTAAAGGGACTTATTTCATTAGTGGTTAAGCCCTAAATTCGAGTATTCCTAGCGTGCGTGTATATAGGAAGATTTTATGTGAGGGATAGTTGTGTCGTCCATGGTCTAAATTTTAGTGGTGATCATTGATGTAGTCTGTTACACTCTTCGCTAGGTCATTTTGAGGTAGGAGGCCTATGAATTTTTATCTTAAGAGTGAGATTCGGAGTTAACCAAGCATCTTCCAAAAAAAAAAAAAGAATGTCCTTTCAATTGCCAATATCCCACAAGATTCCTCTTTGACATGTTGTGCAGGCCCTAAAAATGATTCACCACAAAGGAGTGGTGGTCTTTTTGGGGTCGGTATTAGGCGTAATGTAATGAGATGTGAGTAGTTGTGACCAAAGAGACAAAGGATTTGTCACTAAATGCCATGAGAGATTTGCGACGAGTGCTTGATTTTTGAAGTGGAGGTCCTGGATCTCGTGACCCGCGGAAGCTCAATTAGAAGTGATAGTTTTCCATTTAATAAGGTGGAGTTTACGAGTTTGATTTGTTGATCCCCATAGAAAGAAAGGCACATTGAAACTTAGTAAGAGAAGATATCACATTTTTCAAAAGTCTGGTAAATTGCATAACGTTGGTTGACAAGGCTATTTAATTAGATTAGGAGGGTTGGTTAAGAATTTACTTTTTCATTCCGCAAAAAGTAAATTTTGGATAGGAAGATGCGAGATTTGTCATAGTTTATTTTTTGCCCGAAATAGGAGGGGAAGTAATTGAGAGTGTCAATGATGGCATGACAACTATGCTAGGTTATTTTTGACACACATCAAAGATAGAAATTCTTTGTCGACCTAGCTTAATTGGAATCCATTTGTTCTGGTGAACACTTTGGTTGATGGATTGGGATAGAAGTTTCATACACATGATAAATAAATAAATAAATAGGGTGAGAGAGTGTCACCTTGTCCCGAGTTTGGTTGGAAAAAATCAGTCCTGGTACTATTAACCAAAATAAAAATGGAGCATGATGATACAGAAGACATGATCAGTGTTGAGTGATTCGAATAAAAGACCATTCAAGCCCTTTTTCAGATCTAATTTAATAAGCTCATTTTGTTTTGATAAAATTTCCTGAACGATAATAACATTATCCATACACCGCTCGACGTCCCTTAAGGAAACTGGATTGGTTAGGACTAACGGCTGACAGAAGAAAAGACTTCAAGTGCTTGGATATATTATCGTAACAAATGGTCGAAATCGCTTCATAGTGTTGGGAGATTTGATTTTTGGTATAAAACATAGAAAGGTCCTATTTTGTTCTAAAAATATGTTAGCAAAACTCGATTACTGATCGACCCATAATATTTCAATATTTTTGATAAAAAAAAAAAAAATAGGATGTAAGCCACCAGGACCCGAAATCTCTAAAGGACCGGTGGAAGTGAATTGTTAGGACCGAAATAAGCAGGTGTAATGCGGAAGCTAGCAAAGCAAACCTCGAAAGACCACGAGTAAGAAGACAAACGAGAAACACACCAAAAGAGACAGATTTAACGTGGTTCGGTCAATCGACCTACGTCCACAAAGAAGATGAGCAATCCACTATAAATATGTCTCTTTTGGTGTGTTTCTCGTTTGTCTTCTTACTTGTGGTCTTTCGAGGTTTGTTTTGCTAGCTTCCGCATTACACCTGCTTATTTCGGTCCTAACATTGAATTTCAGTTTCCTAAATTGCACGCATCTATGCATTGAGGAGTAATGAAAAAATTGGTAAGGGTGAGCAACTGAATGATATGTCCAGTTCAGTGGTGAACAAGAAAAGGTTATATCAATAAATGAGATTGGGGTTAAAAATCTAATTTCCTACACTATCCTTTCAGGCCGTGATATGATTTTTTTCGTCGCCCTTGAATTGTAGACAAATGGAAAAAATTTAGTATTGGCATCACCATGGTTAAACCAATTAACACGTGATTCGAGTTTTCAAAAATCCTCCTCTATTTTAAGAATATGTCTAGACTCTAGGATTAAGTTTTGTTCAAAATTTTGAAAAAATTCATTGGTCGGATAGTTGAAAAAATTAATTCTTTCTCCTTCTGTTGGAGAAAGAATAGTTGAAGGTAGTATCTTTTTCTCCTTCTGTTGGATGGCATGTAACAACACAGATAATGATGTTGGTATTATACTTTTAGGTGCACATTTTAAATCAAACTAAGTATCGGGAAAAGTCTTTGTAAAACAACTCAAGTTCAATTGCTTTTATGTTTTTCTTATTCATTGAGAAGAATTATGTTCTTCTAATTACAGAATTATTCGAGATTCTATTTAGATCTTCAATTGTTTTAAATGAGACATATTATTGATGAAGTTGGAGATGGTATAGCGCGGGATTCATTTCACTAAAAGAAAATCCAAACAAACGCCACATAGCTTGTGATGACAAAATTCATCTAGCTAATCGATAGTCTTTTGTTTCATCTATTTCTGTATTAGAATCATTATCATGTACATGGAAAGCAATTTTATTATATCCTTTGCAAATGTATTTGTAAATATATTTGACTGCTTTAATGTTTGAATAAATTTCAACATACGGTGACCCACCTAGATTGGATTTTTTATCTTTAGATAAAATTTGATGGTGTAATTATGAGGATACTTAAATTTACAGTGTCCCGTCTTTTTCATGCATGAACTTTTGGAATTTAAAATTTCACAAGGATCATGCATCATATGTTTAATAACTAAAGAATGTAAATAATGATTTGTTGAGGTATCTCGGTACAAATAACTTTATCATAAGCCTCAGGTGTTAATAATTTGTAGTCATCCGTAAGTATGATAGGAAAGTATATATGAGCAAGACTACGCTTTTGAAATTATATATTGTACATATAAGTAGCGATTTTTTTAAAGATATTTTCTAACAATATCTGACTTTAATTCTTCAACCTTTGATATAAATATCGACTTATTAAATATGGTCTATTTTGAACCTCATCAGTTGGTGGTAATAAGAAATCTTGAATTTCTGGCTATGAAGAATTACATGTCATTGTTAGGAAGATATCGAGTTCTCCAAAATGTTGTATTAAGGCGATGACGTCCATATATCGACGATGCATATCTCGTGGACCTCCAATAAAGCTAGCAGGAAGGATTGATTTTATGCCTATATTTGAAGCATCTCTTTCTCCTTGCCTTTGAAGATACATGAGTCTTGCTAGGACCTCAAGTCTAAATAGGTCTTGATTGAACAACAAATATTTGAGTCGTTGTGTTTCAACTTTTATAAATTCATCCACAGAATATTATTGAAACAATCTTTCAAAATGTAAAGTTTCATTTTCTTCATCATCTCTAATTTGAAGTTTATAATAGTAATACTCACGGCATAAGACAATATTTTTTTTTGTCTTTATTTTTGTAAGAATTGTTGTTCAACATTAAGAAGTCCATCAATTGAGGACTAATTAAATATTTGGGGATGTTACTCAGTATTAGAAGTAGAACAATTCCTTGAAGAAATGGGTTGTTGAGATAATTTTTGAATGTCACAGCACTATTCATTTTCTCTGTGGAAAAACAATAGAGAATATTGTAATGAATCGTAACAATCATAGCAATAATGTACCAATTATGAGTGTAGTTCGAATATGGACTGTAGCAATAATATTATTTAATTCGTCATCAATACATATCACAGCAACTTCTGAGACATTGATAAATTATGTGTTCGTTGATCTAATGTAGATCTAATGTAGAATTACATTTAACTGCAATGTAAAAATTAGATAAGCTTGAAATACCAGTTAAGAATTTCAGAAACATGGAATATGGGTTAATCTTTAGGATGTCTACTAACTTTGCAATAATTAATCATTCAAGATTTTCAAAAACTAACATTTTATAAATTATATCATCCTCATTATCATAAAAATAAACCCTTAAGTTTCTCACTTCATTATCATGGAATACAAGATTATTTATGAAATGATACATTTGTCCTTGAACTTTAAATGTATATATACCTTGATTTCTTTTCGCTAATTTCTTTTCATATTTTACTCCAAGTAAAGGTAAACATATTATTATATGTTCTTATGTAAGTACGAAAATGACTAGATTCATTAATTACGTCAAAATAGAGACTCTTTAGTGCAGGAGGTAATTGGTGTGAAATTGATTTTACAGTGTCATTACTACAACAGAAATCGGGAGATTCATATTAAAATCTTCTGGTTCTGCAGAATTTACAATTTGAAAAAGCAGGGCTACAAGGTAGTAGAATGATAAACCAACAACCCACTTGTGTCGATCTGCGTTTTGCAGAACGGGAATACAATTAAGCCAAAAAGAAATGATAGCAATAGTAACAAAAAAAGATAATACAAATGAATCTTTGACAGTTGGTTGTAGTTGGCGTAAGCCGGAACGTTCATTACATGTTGTGGATGTTGATCCTGTAGGGTTATGTGTATAGGAAATAACTAACCAATTGTAGTTTATAAGTAGCGAGAAAATCTGAAATTTAATTGTTTCTAACCTATTTCATAGACACTGTAACATTCAATCCCTAATTTCTTGGCGAAAGTAGTTGAAGATTTATTTTCACTAAACATAGAAGGATGACATAGAATTGCACTTTGAGATTTAAACTAAGTCTGTGCGGAATGAGCAAGAGGAAGTTTTTGAAAAAAATGTCTTCGAGCATAATATTTTGTCTGACATTGTTGAAAAAGAACTGTCTTTTTTTAGTTGGCATTTGTTGGTAGGTAATTCACGCTTAAGATTTTTTCAGTATTTTGTGAAGTTTTTGTTTGTTCAGTTTGAGCAGCATTCATTATAAGTTTGTTATCTATGAGCAGAAGAGTTGTTAGATTTTTCTTGTCGAAGCTGAGAGGATTATATGTAGTTACATCTGAAGAACGGGGAATAATTTAGAATAACGTAAAATGAAAGCATAATGATAAGATATTGTATAACCAAATATATAAGAAGGGAACGTCTGTTGGTAGAGATTATATTTCGTGCTATCTGAGATAGATAAATTTAAATTTAAAAAGCGTAAAAATAAAATAAAATAGCTATTTGTTATATCCCAACAAAATAAAAGCGCAAATATTGTTTCGCAAATTTTTTCCTCAAAGAAATAGAGGCAATTTGATAGCCCACATGAACAAAGTAAACACAAAGAATGAAAAAAGCTTATGAAAAGAACGATTAATATTTAGTTTTATATATATATATATATATATGAACTTTTACTTGTTTAAAGTTAATTATACAATTATTACCAAGGTTGGACCCTTATCGTTTCTCTAAGTTATAAGCACGAACCAAATATGTTTATATGTAACTTCATACTTTCATTGTATGCACCAAATTAATAAATCTTTCGTTGTTATTGATTTTTAATATACTACTTGTAATAATAAACTTTCACCAGAGTAATTGTACATCGAAAAGTTTTTTTTCCCTGCATAATGAAACTGAAAAAAGAAAATATGGGCAAGAAGCGTTCAAAGTTGATAGTGGTATAACAAATTGACAGACGCAAAATCAAGACAAACATCGGCACATCGCTGCTGTCCAAAGCTGAGGAACAATTTACAGATCTAAGAGGAGGAAAAGAAAGTGTACCTTTGTGTTCTCAGAAGTAGCGAAACTATGCACAGTGAAACTCTTCGTCTTTTAATTTTGGCCACGAAGGAAGGTAATTTCTTCCTAAGGAACATAAAAGCAATGGAAAGCATGGGAAGGTGCACTATCAAACGCGTGAATTTATTCACGTAGACGTTAAAATATATGGGAAACAATTAGGGAAATAAAAAGATTAGCAGAAAAGGGTTTTAAAAAGAATCCAAACAAAAGAACATAAGGAGCAAAATGACTAGTATATCTTTGATCGTTCAAGGATAACTGACACTTGTATAAAATGATGATAAAAGAAATGCATAAACTTAAATGACTTGTTAAAATAAATTTAAAAAGATAAATAATTTTACTAGATGATTTCCTTTTAAGTCCTACTCATTTTTAAAATCTCCAAGAAGAAAAATTAAAGAAAAAACGATTTTATAAAAAAAGAAGAAGAAAGAAAGTGAATTTAGAAATGTGAAATAGATATAAATGGCCAATGGGCAAGTAAAACCCTGGTGTAAGAGTTTTGCTCAAAATTCAAAATCCTATCCCCTCTGCTACTGCTTCTTGTCAAAAATGGAGTCCCTTCTTCTTACCTTTTCACCTGATATCGGAAAGTTGCTCAGCTCCTCCTCTCCTTGTAAATGTTATCCTTCCGTTTCAGCAAATGGGCACTCTTCTTTCTTCCTATATTTTCCCCACAAGAACAACCGAACCTCCTCTGTTATTGTTTCAGCATCAAACAAGAAGAAGAAGAAATCTGACTCCCACAGCTTTATTCCTAAGCCAGATGAAGCCACTGGCCCTTTTCCCGAAGCTGTGCTCCTTAGAGAGGTAGTTTTTGCTTACACCCATATCTAATTTTGCTTTGTTTATCCAGAATTCTGAACAATCTCAGAGGCTCTTCATTCTTCAGAGCATGGGATAAGTCCAATTTTTCTTTTGCTTTTGTGTGTGAGTTCTAATTTCATTTGAACCCTTTTCACTTTGACAAGTCGCTGTTTAAATTCTGCAGAGGAAGGTCCAAGAAGATGGTAGACTTGTACCCGAGTTTGCAGATGCTGAAGAGGGTAAGCCATTATTTGCGCAATGCTGTCTTACTTCCGTGGATTCTTTAGGTTGAGGTCACTAAACTTTTTGAGTCTAATTTGCAGAGGAATTGTTTGAGGCTCTAAATCTGCAGTTGGAAAGTGATCTGAATGTGGAACAGAGTAAGTATGGATCATTCTATGAGCTTCATATCTGAAATAGAAAAGCACTTAACTTTATACATAGTAGCTGGATATGTTGTCTTCTTTGTTTTGTGCATATTTCTTTTTCTGAAATGGATGGTGGAATCAAAGGGTTCATATAGGAGATACCAAATAGTTGTAATAATGTTAAGTTGTTACGGTTACACTTACATTAGGTTTGGGTAGAGATAAGTGTGTGATTTGGAGAACCTTCTAGTTTTAAAGACTAATATCCGTATGAAACGGGCATAGAGGACTCATATCACTAATCCCAAGTAGTTGAGCACCCAAGGTTGTGGCCTAATGGTCAATGAAGAGGTTGAGAGCCATGAGGTTTACTTGGTATCTATTGCTGGTGAGAGGTGGCGGTTATCCCGTGGAATTAGTCGAGGCGTGCGAAAGCTGGCGTGTACCCTATGGTCATCAGAAAAAAAGTAGTTGATTAGTTGATTGATATAGCTATGTTGGAATTCTCATAAATTGCCTAGTGGATAAAAAATGTGTTGTGAATTAGTATTTCGGATTTTGTGCAACATGTCATCTGCACAATAACATCTGTGTGGCTTAGCAGTGCAAGCCGAACGAGAGCTTTGGATTGTGTTTTGTTGAACTGAGGAAAACTTTGTGTCTATCCGTGAGCTAAGATTGTTTCTGACTAAAGTAGCATGCCTTGTCTCATTAATTCTTGCTAATATTGCTTATACGGGACGATTAACTCACTGAATGGAATTGAAAGTGCAGGAAGAATAGTATTGTTATGGATCTTGTTGTTTTCGTTTCGATTAATAGTTTATACTATTTATTGACTTCCCTGCTGTGTACAGTGCGACACTATGAAGTGGTGTATCTGATTCATGAGGATCGTGAAGATGAGGTTGAGAGTGTGAATGCAAAAGTTCAAGGTTAGCTTTCCCTTTTCATATATCAAACATCTATTTGTTCTACTAAGGTCCGGTTTTTGCTGTGTGCTGTCAAATGTGTTTACCAAGTCCTTTTTATTAACCTCCCCACTTGTGGGATTACAGTGGGTTTGTTGTTGTATGATGATTTCCTATGATTTTTATGATGTATCCCCAAGAACCCATGAAATCCCCATATTTCTCAATTGTGATCTTATGATGTGGCTCTTTGTTGATGAAAGAGGAATGTTACACCTCATGCCCTTTTCGGAAGAGCTGAGAATGGTGGAAATCATGTCAAAATCTAGTATCTCAGAAGTGGTTCCAATCTACTGGATGATGTAGGCATGTAGCAACCACAGTTCTGCTCCCTTGTTCCCCATTAATCCTCCAAATGATGGCGCTTTTGTTTCCCAACCATCAGCACTTTCTCCCTGTGATTTACATTTCTGTTTCTACATGGTGGCTAAAATGACCCTGAAATTTGTGAATTTTTTATTTATAAATGCAGAATTTTTGAAAGAGAAGAAAGGGAGGTTGTGGAAATTCAGTGATTGGGGTATGCGTAGACTGGCATATAAGATTCAGAAAGCATCACGAGCTCATTACATTTTGATGAATTTTGAGTTGGAAGCCAAATGTATTAATGATTTCAAGAGCATGCTTGACAAAGATGAGAGAGTCATTCGACATCTTGTGATGAAGCGGGACAAGGCAGAAACAGAGGATTGTCCTCCACCTCCAGAGTTCCATACCACGGGTGCTGGTACAGATGATGAAAATGAAGAGGATATGGATGATTATGATGACTATGATGAAGACGATTTGGAGGGTGAGGATGACATAGATATGGAAATGAATGATGATGATACTGATGGTGTTATTCTTGTGGATGCTGACGACGATGTAGATGATAGGAACAGTAGAAACCGTCGACAAATTGATACACACAAGACAGGAAAAAGGAAAGTGAGTGTGTGAAAACTAGTTGAATTTATTTTGTTCACTATCTTGGAATTTTGATTACTTATAATTTTACTATTAGATCATAGTTTCCTGTTGTTGGTTCTTGATTCGTACGAGTCTGCCCCTTCCCTCTCGCTCTTTTATTAACCTGTCCAGCTCAAGGGAGCTTTGATGATCAACCTTATATAGCATGTTCACATGGTGGCTCAATGTTCTACGCGAATCCGTGGTTCAAACATATCATAAAAAAAATTGTACGTATAGGCGTATAGTTGTGTTCTATTTGTTGCATTGTAGGTTCTCAATATGGTTTTGTTTTATTTACTGTATAGGAGGTTTTGTTTTTTCTTTGCTGTGATCCTTTTCGAATTCCCTTTTTAATGGTACTTATGGTAGAGATGAACATGTTTTGCCTCAGAAAGGGATTGCAGAGGCTAGTTTAATAACTGGCCATGCCACGGGCCCTCCATTGTGAATATAGATCAATGTCGCACAGAAGTTATCTCCGTCTGCAGGGAAAATTTGTTATACTTTTTTGTTGTTTAAACTGGTAATAACTGTATTAAAAAACAGCACAAAGGTAGTATTTGAGTTCCTGTACAGGTGAGCAAAGAGGCCTAAAATATAGTACACTTCAAATCTCAGGCAAATCGATGAAATCTAGTTAAGTTTCTGCCTCATTTGCATATACAGTAAAAACGAAGTAACGAGATACAATCTAATTTAATCCTCTGGACTGGTTTTCGCTTCTGTTCAGAACATTTATCAACCACTAGATACAAGCTGGAATCATGTAGCCCAATATTTTTGGCTTTGTAGTTTGTACAGGCCCTGTATGTACTAACAACGCAAAAGATCCTACGTAGACCATTTGATAACAGCAAAGTTGAAAATAGCTGGTCAGCAACAGAACAATGCCAGAAAAAAACCAATCCATGCGTAAAGGTGAAACACAAACCAGGTAGAAAGCTTGTAACAGAAATAAAGAAAATAAACTTACTACACCCGTTCTCTTTAGTCAATCAAGAACAGTACTTCAAGGTACATATCCCATGATAGAACAGGAAAAGGGCCCAAAAGAAGAAGAAAAATAGTGTTTCCGAATAACCCAACACCTATGATGAATATGTATCTGAGATTTTCGATCGCTGACTTGTTTTGTTCTCCTAGCAAAACCCAGCTTCGTTTACAGCAAATTACCCTTTCTCGCTCTATGCATAATGCCTCTTGCAAAGATTCATGCCAAAAAGATCAGTGGAGTTCTACAAAAATATGGCTGCCATTTCATGTGTCTGGTTCCCGGTTCTGACCTGTGTCAATCCTTGGACACCCCAAAGAGATACCCTTGATAGGACTTCTTCCAAACTATAGAGACTGGAAATAAACAATTTTACAATCAGTGTCAAAATAATAAAATGCAATAACAGGAATGCAGCCAGGCTCCATCTAACAATCTTCAGAATAAAAACAGTGGCGATCATAGAAAGGTTTTAGTTCAATTCAATAAAAGACTGATACCAATAAGCAAGTAAGAAGAACAAGAAAATAACTGCAACACTAGAAACACAGCCTTTTTAGTAAAGGGGTTAGGAGCCAGAGGGATCATTTACTAAAAGGTACCTGCAGAGCATAATGACCTTATAAATCGTTACTGCTGCTACTAGAGCTGTCTAATTTTTCAGAGTAGACACTAGACACTAGTTTAAAATACCTATTCTGCCTTTTGGTTGTACTAACAAGCTTAAGTTTATAATATCCTAGCAAAAATTAGCAATTTGATACTTGCAAGATCTTTTCATGGGTCTCCAAAATCCTCAAATCAACAGCAAATGAAATTAGGATTCACCTGCAAAATCTATTTAATAGAAAAAGTCAAACTAACTGATACGCTGGGGGTCAACAAGGTGAGAACACCACTAGTAAATAAACATACAAAAATATTATGATTAGAGGATGTTAAACAACTTTTTTTGAGGGATTTTTACTAGCCATATATCCCTAAACAAGTTGTTAATGCCACTTCGTCAATGCAGGTCTGGAGAAGGACCCTCCATCGTAAAATTGCTTTCACTGCAACTATGGCGTTTATATCCACAGTGAAGGTTTTTACGCGTATTCATTATTCCAATCTGCTGAAGCAAGTTCACACCTTCAGTCTGCTGCCAATATACTATCTAGATATTCTAGTGCACTTCCATGGCCAATCTCGCCAAACAAATGACGGACTAGAACATTCCATGTCGATATCTTGGGTGGAATGCCATCATTTATCATCTTCTGGAGGCAACAGATTGCAGCTTCCAACCCAACCCAACTGCACAGTCCACCTATCAGACAGGTATAGGATATGAAACCTGGACGCAAGCCGACTTGACTCATAGCATTCAGAAGTTGTTTTGCAGATTCAACCTTACCACCCTTACAGTACGCGTTCATAAGTATGTTGAAGGTGAGAACATCAGGTCTAATTCCCCTAACCAGCATTTTTGCCACAAGTTTTACAGCTTCCTCAAACATTCCCATATGGCAGAGACCAGATGCTATAGTGTTATACGTGACTAAATTAAATTCAATATTTCTTTCCTCCATCTCCCTAACAAGCTGAAGTGCTACCGTAAGGTTGTTACATTTGAACAACCCATCCAACAACTCATTATATGTGGTAGTATTACCTGAGCAACCAAATCTTTCCATTTGATTATATAGCATCACTGCCCATTCAATTCTACCACTACAACACAAACCTTTGATAAATGTGTTAAAAGTAATGGTATTTGGTGGGCAATTTTCTATTACCATGTCATCTAGAAGACTGTAAGCTTGTTCAAACATGAAATTCCTGCAGAGTACATCAACCATACATGTATATACAACAACATTTGGACGGCAACCATGATTTATCATCCTATTCCATATCTCAGATGCTTTAATCACATCTCCAGATTTGGCAAATCCATCAATGAGGGTGCTGTAGGTTGTAGAATTTGGAAGGCAGCCACTTGTTTCCATTGCACTATAAACAGACAGAGCCATATTCATATTACCAGCCAAACACAGACCATGGAGAAGTGCATTATATGCTACAACATTGGGCGACATTCCCTCTTTGATCATACCATCCCACACATGAAGAGCTTCATACCATTGTCCCAATAATGAATTTCCCTTAATCAAACAAGTAAACGAATGAATATTTGGAGAACAGCCACTAACAAACATCTTGCTCAGCATAGCAAAAGAAAGACCAATATTTCCTTGGTCAGCAAATGCATTTAAAATCGTAGTGTACGTGATGACATTAGGATCAACTCCCTTGTAAGCCATCTCATCCAACAAATCAACTGCCTCCTTAGTATTATATACCTTACAAAGCCCATTTATCAGAGCATTATAAACAGGAACAGTAGGAGTGAATCTCATGGCTACTTCTCTGGCTTCTTTTACTTTACCAAACTTACACAAGGAAGACACAATTGTTGTATAGCTCACTTCATCAGGAGAACACCCCTTGTTCGACATTTCCACAAGTAACTTCAGAGCTCCATCTACCCTATTATTCTTGCACAATGCTTTCAAAAGAATGTTATAAGTATACACATTGGGAACAACCCCATCTTTCTTCATGTTACTATAAATAGGATTAATCATGTGAAACCTATTCTCACTAAGCAAAGCATCCAAGAGATGATTATATATCCTAACTGTAGGCTTACACCCAAAATCCTGTATCCTGTAGAATGTCTTCAATGCTTGCTCTGCCGCGTTACCTCTCTTATACGAATCAATCAGACTGATAAATATATCTTCGGAACAACTAATACCTTCTAATTTCATCTGTTGCAAGAGGTATTGAACAGTGTCCATCTCCTGCTGCTGCCCAAGTTTTTCCATCATTATTTTATATGTTAAAGGGGTGTGCTTGAAAAATGTTGAATTAGCAACCCATTTGAAATAATCTAAAGCATTGGAAATATTTTCTTCATATTTCAGTCTCTTTAATACATCAGATTCCTTGAGCTCAACGGGGGTTTTACCACCATTAAGTTGATCAACATTGAAACTTGTGTTTACATTGTTGAGGATTAAAGGAAGAGACTTTTTGTGGACTTTCAACAGCAAGGAACATCCTTCTTTCAAGTACATAATACAGTGAAAGACACAATTTTTATCAAGTTACACGAAAGAAAGAACCCAAAAGGGGAATTAAGCAGCAACTGGGTATTGAAAAAGAATCCGAGCGACCCAAATTGGGGATAATCTGGAGAGTGATTATTGTTGAACAAAGAAATTGATAATAAGTTTTCCGGTAGAGAAATTATACCTATGGTGCACTGGATAAACAAAATTGAAAGAAAATTACAGATTTTCACTCCGTCCTGGTAGTTTCCCGGCAAGTAGGGGAACGCCGGGACTGTTTAGGCGTCAGAGGTCCGAACACGGTAGTTTTAGGACCCGAATACTTATGGACAATCAGGAATTGGGGCAAGTGCACAAATAATCAATACAGCTATTTTATTTAGGGTCCGTTTCAAAAGCACTTACGGTGTGTTTGTACAAAGGAAAATGTTTTCCGGGAAAACAACTGGATTTTTGAATTATTTTTTTATTTTTGGTTGGTGGATAAAAAATATTTTAGGGCATGTTTGAAAAGCTACCCTGATAACTGGATTTGTGGCTTGTTTGGTTGGCTAGGTAATTATTTGGTCAGCAAATAATTGAGTTTAATTGGCAGGGGTCATTACACTCTTCAATTCAAAGGAGAAGTTGTGAATTGTTGGTAATTACATGGTGTAATTACTGTAGAAATCTCACGTCTAGAATTAGAGAAATCAAGGATTGCATTGATGATTAAAATGGTTGAGCACATGCTTCTTATATAGGAGAAGAGTCTTATACTAGCTACACTAGGAGTCCTACTACAATATAAATACATTATTTACATGAGTACTACTACAACTAAAACACCTTATCCTAGTTGACTTTAGCCTGATACACGATACATCAACTTAGTCGTACATAAGTTAGGGTTTAGAAGTATAGTCCTAGGGTGAATCTAACTCTACAACAGTAAACACATCAGTCAAGGACATGTTCCTTTGACATGTTCGAATCATTAGCTTCCTTCATCTTCAACACTTCCCCTCAAGATAGTGAGTGGAAGAACTGTAACTCCTAGCTTGATGTGAAATCCAACAAACACTTGTTTTGTCAACGTTTTGGTATGAATGTCAGCTAGCTGATCCTTAGACCTCACAAACTGAGTAAGAAGTTGTCCTCTGATCATCTTCTCAAGAACAAAATGATAGTCCATTTCAACATGTTTGGTTCTTGCATGCATAACTAGATTAACTATCATGTACAAGGCACTCAAGTTATCACAATAAAATATAGGAATAGATCGAACGAACACCCCAAGATCATGAAGTAGATACATGATCCGTGTCATTCTGTTGCAGTGGAGGCTAGTGCTTTATACTCAACTTCAGCACTCGATCAGGCTACTGTGGTCTATTTCTTGGAAGTCCAAGAAATACAATTTGCACATAGGTTTATGTTATAGCCTGTAATTGATCTCCTAGTGGTGGTACAACCTCCACAATCAGCATCTAAATATCCGTACAACCTACATGGTGATTGTGAAATAATTCTGAGTCCAAAGTGTAGAGTACCTTTGATGTATCTGAGAATCCTTTGTACTCCTTGAAGATGTTCAATGTTTGGATTTTGCATAAATTGACTTGCTAAATTCACAGCATGAATGATATCAGGTTTTGTGAGTGTCAAGTATTGAAGACTCCTTACTATCATTCTGTAAAATGATGCATCTACAAGACTTTTCACAGCTTCATGTAAGTCATGCTTTTGAGCCAAATGAGTGGCTACAACCTTTGCCAAAGTCATATATGTCTTGTTCAACAACTCAACAGCATACTTACTCTGACTTAAGTGAATTCCTCCTTCAAAATATTTAACCTCTACTCTTAGAAAGAAATGTAAAGGGCCAAGATCTTTCATAGCAAACTTTTTTTCAAGTTGTAGAACCAACTCTGAGACATGTGATGGAGTACTTTATGTGACAATAATATCATCCACATATAACAAGAGAAATATAGTGCCTTTGTGATTTTGCAAAGTAAATAATGAGAGATCTACCTTACTGCAGATGAAACCAAGGTGTAAGAGATGCAGCTAAACCTATCAAACTAGGATCTTGGTGCTTGTTTAAGACCATACAGTGCCTTTTTAAGTAGACACTCTTGCTGAGGATACTTGGGATCAATGAATCCAGGAGGTTGATTCTACGTCGTTTTGCCCCATATAAAGGTTTTAAGTCCCAAATTACTCATTCTCCTAAATTTTTTTAACTTGACCAAATTCACTCTTCAATTTCTCCCAAGTCTAAGGAAGAAGACGAAGAGCTACGATTCATCTGAGTCTCCAATCCTTCATTTTTTTTGGTCTAGCATGTGTGTGTATTCACCCATGGAGTCCTTTCCTCCATGGGGTCCCCAAGGATTTAAATTTCCTAATTCAATTTTTAATTCATCAAATTAGGATTTCAATTCAATAAATGTGGGTTTCTTCCAATTATAATTGATTATGGTTAATTAAGTCTTCTAATGCATGAATTTATGTTAATCCATTATATTTAGTTGAAATTGAATTGAACCATGCCTAAATTATATTTTTCAACTATGATCCTATGAAGAACCCATGAATCCTTGAATTATGATGATGAATATATGCATGTTTTTATGAAATGATTATAAATGATTTGGGGATGCTTTGAAAGGAAAGTATCTATGCTATTGTGAAAGGGTTTCTCGCTTACTATGATGATCACGATTGTGAAAGGTTTTTCTCATCTATGTTGAATTATGTTTAACAAGCTATTCTATGTTTTGATATTAAAAGTTGTGGATTGGTATTGATTATTGCATTTCCTATGTTAAAATGATATTTGACTTTTATCTATTCCGTTGGGATTTAAACTTAGCACCGAGAGAGCTTTGAGGTGGAGGCTCAAATAGGGTAGTCTCTAGTGGCAACCTCTGGTCCCAAACTACATGCCCCCATAGGATTGTCTTAAATGACCTACCTCGTGGATCCACTCTAGCAAATGATGATATGTACGGATTCTACCTTGGCAAGTAGTTTCCCCTTCTTTCGATATGAGGGATATACCGGATTCAATGATATAGCTCTCATGGTCCTATTATCAGTTAAAGCTAATATCCCACAAAATGATTATTTTCTCTTCAAAGCTTTTCTTATGTCCTTTATGTTAATGCATATGATTATGTTTTATGATTTTCATGTCATTTCTTCTCTAAAAGCTTTTAAATGTTTCATTATGATCATGCCTATTCGTTTTAAGTCATTTATATTGTCATGTTCATGTTTATGCATATTGCCTCATACTTAGTACATTCCATGTGCTAATGCATACTTGTGCCTACATTATTTCATAAATGTAGGGTCCGACGCTCCTACCTCCCATACTTGTGGCTAGTTGATTCTTCGTAGGCTTTGAAGATTGGTGAATCCTTATGTTCCGAGGACCGAGACTCTTTTATTGCTTTATGTCATTTTCATTTTAGACTTTGTATGTGATATATGAGTTACGTCCCAATAACTTTCCTTACGATGTACTAGATGACTTTGAGACTCATGTTAGACTTCCGCTTATCAATCTTTTTTTATGTATAAAGGCTATCTTTTAAATATTTTACTTATATTATCTTATATGATGTATGCTAAGGGGATTGTGTAGGGGCCAATAGGGGTTCTATACGCCATGTTATGCCTAGGGTATACTTTGGGTCGTGACAAGTTCCAGTGAGATTTATGTCATCAACATAAATGGAAAGTATAACAAATTCTGACACCGTTTTCTTAATAAAAATACAAGGACAAATGACATCATTTATATAACCTTTATTTATCAAGTACTCACTAAGGCGATTATACCATATACGTCCTGGTTGCTTCAAACCATACAATGATCTTTGTAATCTAATTGAGAACATTTCTCAAGACTTAGAATTACGTGATTCAAGCAATTTGAATCCTTCTGGGATTTTCATATAAATTTCATTATCAAGTGAACCATAAAGATAATCTGTAACCATATCCATTAGATGTATTTTAAGATTTCCATGCAAAACTAAATCGATAAGGTGTCGAAAAGTTATTGTATCCATAACGGGTGAGTATGTTTTTTCATAGTCGACGCCAGGTCTTTGAGAGAATCCTTGTGCTACACGGCGTGCCTTGTACCTTAATAATTTCATTTCTCTCATTTTTATTGCACATAAAAACTCATTTATAGCCAACCGATTTTACACCATTTAGGGTTTGGACTATAGGTCCAAAAATCTCACGTTTAGCAAGTGAGTCTAATTCTCATTGAATTGCCTCTTGCCATTTTGTACAATCACATCTCCATCGACATTCTTCGATAGATTTAGGCTCAAGGTCCTCCGTGTCTTGCATAAAATCAGCATTATATGCAAAAATATTATCCACTATAATTCCTCATGGGTTCTAATTGTATGGATTCAATTACTTTATTATGAGATTTTATTTTTATGATTTGGATTTAATTACATGTTTTTCAACTAATTCCATGTGAACCCATGCATTGATCTATGAACTTTGACTATGAACCCTAATTTGCATAAATTTATGAAGAATCTTGAATCTATGAACATGTTTTTATGAAATTATGCATGTTTTTATGAAAGCAATGTTTATGACTCAAGTAAGCTTATAGACGAAGATATCTATATATTCTATGAAGCTTGACCACATGACATGAATGACATCTAGATTTGTCCTCAATGTTTTCGGGCTATTTTCCTAAATTAGGTCTTGATTAGTATGGTATTCGGATATGTCATCAATGATTATAGATCACGTTTTCAACAATATTTCCATTAGTAGTAGTGGACGACCGTCCAAGGCTGCCAAGGTAGGGGTCACCTAGACGGGACCCCTAGACGGCTTGTGTGGACTTGGATGGTCCATTTAGGGGTCCGTACAAGTCAGCCATTAGTTTTTAAGTTTTGGGTCAACTTAAAATGATGATATCTCTCAGCACATAACGAATTAGGTGGCCCATGACCTATTAAATTAAAGGTCTTTGAGTCCTTTTTTCAACTCCACCAAATTTACCTCATTTGAGTTTTGAGTAAAAAGTTATGCCCATTTTAGTGAAGCCTTGTCGAGCAGCTGAAGTTTCACGACCGGCTTTACGGCCCATGAAGTGTTTTACGGACCGTGAAGCCTTAGACGGATCCGTGAAGCCTCTCTTTTAAGGCACCTCGTCAGTTTTTAAGTTAGGGTCATTTTAGTCTTTCCCCAAAGTGTTTGGTACCTAAAGTATGTCGTTTTAAATCCTATTTCAAGACCTATATAAGTGAATTAAGTCCTAAAACTACCAATTTCAATTCATTCTCCTAAATTCTCTCCAAGGTTCTCTCCAAAAAATCTTCTCTGTAGATCAAGGAAGAAGAAGAAGTTAGGGTTCTTCAAGTTCAAGTCTCATTTCTTCATCATTACTTAAGGCTTCAATCAAGGTAGGTAGAAAGTTCATCAATGAGTTCCAATCTCCCATTGAGTCCCCAAAATTTTGCAATTCTCCAATTCAATTTCCCAAGATTTGATTAGATTTTCACTCAATTCCTCATGGGTTCTATTTGTATGGATTTAATTGCATTATTATGATCTTGTTTTGATGATTTAGATTTAATTACATGCTTTTCAACTAATTCCATGTGAACCCATGCATTGATCTATGAATTTTGACTATGAACCCTAACTTATATAAATTTATGAAGAAGCTTGAATATATGAATATATTATTATGAAATTATGCATGTTTTTATGAAAGCGTGTTTATGACTAAAGTAAGCTATAGATGAAGGTATCTATATGTTCTATGAAGCTTGGCCACATGAGATGAATGACATCAAGATTTGCCCTCAATGCTTTTTAGGCTATTTTCCTAAATTAGGTCTTGATTAGTATGGTATCCAGATATGTCATCAATGATTATAGATCACGCTTTCAAAACTATTTCCATTAGTAGTAGGGCATTTCTAGCATGAAGTTAATGACTACGGGCCTTAAAAGCAATTATGAAAAGATCATGGATGGCGAAAGATTTTCTCATGGTCTAAGGAGATACCCTATGATGGTTCTAGCTTGGATTAGTATCTTAATTGTATTTTTTCATGATGATAAAAATGAACAATAATAATGACTATTCTATGGGATTTAGGCTTAGCACCGAGAGGATATTGAGATGGAAGCTCTCCCGTAGCTTGAGGCCGGGTTTCTAGTAGCAATCTCCTTATCTCATAACTATGTGTCACCATAGGATGATTGTCTTAGATAAACATTAGCTAGTGGATCCACTTTAGCTCAGATTCTCACCTTGGCAAGTGAGAACACCCCTTTTGGTGTGGGGCAGAGACTGAATTCCATATAGCTCACATGGTCTATATTTCGGTTAATGGTAAACTTCCAAAAAAACGAACTAAGTTAATTACTAATGTTTTATGAAGCTTTCTTTATGATTTAAAAATGCATTGACTATGTTCATGATTTATAAATCTTCTTAAATGATTTTACTATGTTTTAACTTGGTCATGCATTTCATGTTTTTGATTATGTCCCCTTTATGATCATGTCTCATGTTTTATTGCATTCTTCTCATACTTAGAACATTTCACGTACTAATGCATACTTGTATCTACATTGTTTCACTAATGTAGGGCTTGCCGATTCTTCTCCCTCTGTTCGTGGCTAGTTGATTGTATTAGAGATTTGAAAACTTGGTGAGTCCTCATACATCGAGGACGGCGTCACTTTTATTGCTTTATGTCATTTCCGTTTTTCAGACTTTGTATGTGATGTATGAGTTACATCCCAATCACTTTCCTTATAATGTATTAGATGGCTTATTGAGACAAATGTTAGATTTCCGCTTTGATTCAAAAACTTTTTTAAAATATAAAATGCTATCTTTTGAACTCTTTAAATTCTATTATCTTTTATGATGTATGCTAAGTGGCTTGTGTAGGGTCTCTCAGGGTTCTCTACGCCATGTCACGTCTAGGGTGCACTTTGGGTCGTATGAATTCGCTGGAACAGTAACTGAGATGGGTGTGAGATCTGGTTGTTATGGGTTTGTTTGGGTGGTGGAGTTGTTGAGAGCCAAAAATAAGAGGAGAGAGTGTTTAGGGTTTTACATAATTTGGAAACCTTTTCCCTCAAAATTTGAAAATCATCCACCACTATTTACTTCAGGAAGAAGTAAAAGGTAATATAGGCAAATCAAAACTATCATTCATACAAAATCATTTGCCCAAAATCATGAGCTATCTAACATCATTCGCCCAAAATCATGGGTCAATTATTATATGTGTTTCAGTGTATTCATAGAATATGCTAAAATAAATGTATTTATTGGCATGTAAAAATGCAATTTAAATATAAATTTATGATTTGATAAAATTGAAGCCATAATTTTTTTAATATTCAATTGATAAGTGGAGAAAAAAACCCAGTGATATCAAAATTAAGTAAAATTCAAAATAAACTAATAAAAATTCTAATATTTTCAAAAAAAATTCAAGAACATTTATCAATACATTGAAATAAAATTACAAACAAATAAATCATTTTTGAACAATTTATCGAATAAATAAAAATTCAATAGTATGAACTTTGAAAATATCACACCAAAATTGAGTGTCACCACCTTCTCCTCCAAACCAAGTATATGATATCTTGGGCTAAACAAAATAGACTTATCATTTGTAGCCAAATCAATAAATTAACCTAATGAAATTAAATTTTAATTAAATTCATATTTATAAAACTTAAATATTTAATATAAATATATTAGATAATCATATTTGCTTAAACTATTATATCACAAATTTTATATTATTCACATTTCTTTTAATAAAATTTAGGTGTCCAAACTAACAATTTGCTTTTAAAATAAAATAAAAACAAAAATTAGACATAAATTAAAATGAAAACTTGTTTTTCAATGATATATTTTTTTCTCCAAATGGGCCATGAGTCGAGTCAGATTTTAATTAATATTTTTCTAAGAAAAGAGAGAAAAGTTAGCCATGTCATATTAAGTGCGTTGAGAGTTCGGGTTAAAGTCAAACTCATTTCAATTGAATCACTATTCCTACTAAGTTTCTCACTCAATCCTTTTTTGCTCGTAGGTTTTAATTTTTCTCAAATCTCAGAAGAAAGAAAAGTTAGCACTGTCATATCTAAGTGCGTCGAGAACTCGGGTTAAAGCCAAATCCGTTTCAATTGGATCACTATCCTTACTCAATTTCTCACTCAAACTGACATAATTTAATTTCAACCTACTAAAGAAAATTTGAATCTTTGTTGTATATTTATGGTAAATTCTTAAGCTAAGTTTTGTTGATAATTAGGTGTGAGATCCAAAGAAGAAACCTAGAAGCGGTTCATTAGAATAGGTGACCTAAACTTAAAAATGAGGCTTTGTTTATCTAATATCTTTTGTATATATATATTTTATTCTCGTAAATTCTAAAAATACATATTAACTAATCATAATTTAATAATTAATGTTTTTTAATTGAAAATATAACATTTCTTGTAATATTTTTTTATGACACAAATATACATATATATAAACTATTGGGTATCATATAACACTACAAATATTTAAATCTTAGGTAAGTTCTTATTGATTATAGTTTTGATTTTTTTTTTCAATTGAGTCAATTGTTACATAAACTATCAAAATTATTCTAAAAGTGTTTAAAAATAAAATTATTCTTTTACTTAATTGAATCTGTCAATTAGAATATCATTTGTTTACTCGTATAAGATTTCATATTTCTTTTTTGTTACAAAAACATATTTAAATAATTAATGATGTCGTGATTGTTACCTTCATAAGACTTTCAAAAATAAGAAAATATTTTTGTGATAATCTAATTAGTTTGAGCTTGAAATGTTTAAGAAGACATCTCGAAAAAAATTGAAGACAATCTTACAAAATTAATCAAAACATGGTTGAATCAAGTTGAATCAAATTGAAGCAAATTAAACAAATTAAGAATTAGAAAGTAACTGCTGCAAATTTAATTGTCTAGAGTATTCAATTATAATTACATCACTTGATTTTTTTTTAAATTTTTTTTTTTTTTTTTTTTTTTGAAAATATGTGCATATAATTATTAGCAAAAGATTGTCAATAAACTAGTATTAAAATTAATTAATATCAATACTAATAATAGATACATAATTATTTATATTCTATTTAGTATAAGGACTAGGCTAGAGCTTGAGCCAGGGATATTTTGGTCCTTCAAGCGCAGAGTTCATTCTGCCATTGCTTCTTACGGTGCTTCTCACAATTAGCAACATTTTACATCGCCATCGCCATCGCCATCGCCATCGCCTTCGCCTTCGCCTTCATCAGATTTGTTTGGTTCGTCTCTTTTTATCTCTTCCCGTCTATGTATGTATATGCATATTTACTGTCTCTGTGGATGCTTGCGATTCGGAGTGTGTGTTCATATTTGAGCGAACTGAATTTGGGGATTTGTAATTTTGAGGTTTTAAGCCGCCCTTGAAGAAACTTAAAATTTTCTTTGAATCAGTCTTTTTACCACCAACTGAGGTAGTTTGAATTGAACTGGCTATGATCCGAATTCTTAGTTATGATCATAGAATCAATCAATTGTAACTGGAAGAGTTTGAATTGAACTGGATGTGAGATCCATGGAAGAACGTCTGAATTGTTTATGTATTTCATTATCTTATAGGATATCATTGGATAAATTATTTTGTTGTGTTGATGAATTCAATCTTCTTTCTAACTGAGATAGTGAGTGACCACAAAGTTCAATTCTTGATCTACATCTCAACTTCTCTATTCTTATTGTTTTGATGTTTGCTGTAGAATTGCAAAAAGGCGTGATGACTGGGCATGATAACTCGAACGGATCTACAGAAAAGTCGAGCAGCGGTATGGATGATTTGCCGACTTTCAATGCTGAGAATATGCAAAACAACATGAAAGTTATTCTTTACAGGTTGGTTTGAGTTTGACACCATATTTAGGTGGACTGAAATTATAGTTCCTTGATGATTTTGGCTAGTAATAATTTAGCTGATTTTTTTATAAAGTCTGGATGTAGGTTGATACAGACTGTCGATGTGAATTTCATCCTCAATTATGTGAGACTGATGTTAGCCCAACTGAACAACTGGTTGAAATTAGGGATTATATACACCTGTAGCTTTAACTCTTTCACTGAGGCATCATTTCGGTGGAACATCACTAGGATATAGAATAAAGAATATGATATCAGTTTAATTAGATAACATACCTCATTAAGTAGCCTCAGTGCTAGCTTCTTTTCATCTGTGGGATTACACTTCTACATTGGTATGATTAGTATGTATTATGGCCAATTGGGTTGCAGTCCGTGATTTCTTCCTATCTTCCATTCACCCAAGACTATTACTCCTTGCACTTAAGCAGAAACTGTGTTTGCCCTTGGTGCAGTTGTATGCTTGCCTGTAATGGCTAGAGGAGATGCGTATAGTCCTATATCCGTTTTTTTACCTCAGTAAAGTCCTACAAGTACCTCAATCACCAATCAAACAAACTAATGCCCTAAACCAAGAACTGCAGATTGTAATCATATTAATGGCGAATTTAACCTTTTCAAGTTGCAATTAACGAATTAGTTGTAACTTTGAATAATTTCTTTTTGATCAGTAAAGTAATAGCTTTTTGAGTAATTGAACAGTTAATACCTGTTTTCAATGCTAGCGAAGTCTTGGGACTACCCTTGTCATTTTGCCTCTACAACAAAGAAACCCCAAGCTCCATAAACTTATCTAAAAATAGGAAAAATAAACAAATAAATCTAAGCTCTGTGTTGCAACTGTCGCCAAAGAAATGTAATACTTGATCACACAGTTGGAACAGAAGGAAGAATGAAAATATGATTGAGACGGGCAGTCAATCATATGTTAACAAGTTAAATGGGTTCTTTTCGTCTCTCTAAGCTAGTAGATTTTTCTTCTTGTCATTGGATATCTCCATTTATATTGAGCATTCTGTTGTTCAGCCGCACATTCATGGCAATCATTGGTGGTGTCATTGCCGGCATTCTGGGACTTACTAGCTTGACAGGATTTATTTTTTATTTCCTTGTCATGGCAATAACTTCAGTAGCACTCACGGCGAAGGCCAAGTTTTCAATCCATTCCTACTTTGACAGCTGGAACAGAGTCTTGCTTGATGGATTTTTTGGCGGTCTTATGGTAACTTCTTTACATTCATAATAAGATCTCTTCTTCATACATTCTTTATTTATTCTAACCTTTCATCGAGAAATAATTCATCTGCTTGCTCAATCACCTGCATAACGTTAAAAGGATAGAATATTGTAAAACAATTACTTTCTTTCAAAATCATACCCCCTCCGTTTCAATTTGTTAGTCCTGTCCTTTTTAGTTTGTTTCAACAAGAATGTCTCTTTCCTTTTTTGGCAACTCTTTAACATCAACTTTTCATATGGCATGTTTAAGTCCAGAAGATTAAAGGACACTTTGTTACATTTGACATATCTTTAATTTAAGACCACAAGATTCAGAAGACTTTTTTACTTTCTTAAACTCCGTGTAAGTCAAAACAAGACAAATAAATTAAAACGGAGGGAGTGATATTTTTTTGAAGCCCTGATTAATTCGTCTATCCTGCCTCACTTTTTCTGCATGTTTCTTTAATACCCTTATGGAAGTTTTTTCTCATTCATTTTCCAGTTATGAATTCTTTTCATATCATCTTCACTTTTCTTTCTTCAAATTTCTATTTAAGTTACTTAATTATTGGAACTTATTATCTATCGTTTTGTTGATCAGAATCATGTTTTTCAGTATTCCTGTGGATCTTCTTAATTATTTTTAGGGTGATGGGTGTTGATTTTTAGGTCTTTTTTTTGTAACTAATAAAGAAATAGGTTTCCTGGGAATCTGTGGACAAGGGGTCGATTTCTAGGTTTTGGTAGCCTATGAACTACCGTTTAGTTTTGATATAGTATCCAACATAACAGTTTCACTGCTTGATTGCTGAGAGGAATTTACTATCTTTGCATTATGATTTCAAATTGTTAATCTAGCTTTATACCCTTAATTTGACACTTAACTGACATTGTTTCTTTTCTTTGCAGTCATTTGTGCTCTTCTGGACGTATCCTTGTCTGTTGTAGTCTTATGAAAGATAGACTTGTGCATTTTTTCCCTCCCTAAATAAAACTAGCTGAACTATTTTGTCCTCATCCCCTGTCCCAAGAAGTATGTCTGTTGTCAAATTTTTCAAGTTTTACTATCATAGCAACAATATAGGAATGACTGTACAGTATCATCAGGTTAGAGTAGCTGTCAACATATTATCCTCTCTCCTAAACTAACTGCTTTTGTTGAGGAAAAAATTGTTTGGAACAAAAACATGTATGCATAATTGTAAGATTTTTGGAAGTGTTTTAAGTGTTCTCAATCCTTTTTGTTTTCTTTTAAGAGAAGACTTTCAACTCAAAAAGGTGACGAAGTTTCTCTGGGAAAAAGTTCTGAAAAGCTTAACCAAAACAAGTTTTTTAAAAATCTTTTCCAGAGATAAATTGGCAGCATCAGTCCCAATATTTTCCTTGCATATCTTGTGTGGTTTCCTATGTACATTTACCATATCATCACTTGCATGGTGTTGTATCCTATAATACATTCCTATAATTCCTTAACACTCAAAAGATTTGCATATGACATTGTGCATATATTCTGAGGAACCTGTGTGAGATGAAGACCTTCTCTCTCCTTGATGGTGGAAGCTAGCTTACGTGCACATCAAGAAGATGCTAGACATTTTCAAGTTCAACGTAGTGGTATTCAAAGTTTGCACTCATGATGTTCCTTTCTTTTAAGTTTGCTCGAGATTATTACCGCAGAACAAACCACTGGTTCAAATTTAAGAGTTGGGAGTAGTTGAACATTTTGATCTTGAGTAAAGTTTTTGTTAGGTGACTTATATTTTGAGTTCAAAAGCTTGAGTAATTGTATAAGCAGTTCACATATTTCAAATCAGTGTTGAATGATATAGATGAGCTGGTAATCTCCGCCTAATCTAATTATTCAGGTTTAAAGTTCCTACAGTTGAGCCTTTTTCTTGATATAAATGATGCTCTTGATACAAGTTATACGTTCCGACTTTGGGTTGGCTTTGCCTTAAAGATACAAAGATGCAGGTTTTGAAACTGCTATGTTGTTTGTTCTTTCGTTTTTGATGCCAATACGTTTTCACAATACACAAAACGAAAGTGTGCAGTGTTTTAAGTGACATGCCTGTGAAGCAGCAATGAAGGCAAGATGCCTTTCTGCAGAAATACAAGCCTTTTATGGGATGAAATGACACTTTCCTTTCAAATATATCACTGTGGTAGAACAATATAAATAAGTAAACTGGGACATCACCTCACAGGTAGAAGGTATAGATTACAACATGTGAAACATACAATCTGCACAATCCAAAATTTGAGTTCAAGAGCCAGACTTTATATACAAAGAATCCTAAACTAAGAACTATAACCCAGTTGAGTATCTCTCCTCGGTTTAATCGTATGTAAAAAAGAAACTGTAGCCAGTTGTAGCTGGCTCACAAATTGTATCTGCCTTCATATAATGTACGTTACCCATTTACACCTGTAAATTAGAAACAAGCTCATTCATTACAAAGATTGATTTTCTTTCAAAAATGAGAGAAAGAAACTTCCACTTTTCACTATATAGATGTCAACTTGGAATTTTCTATAAGCATACATTTGCTTTCTGTTTGAGATTTCTGATCATTCTTATAGAAACTTGAGAAATGCAAAAGCGGAAGCAAACACTAAAGAGAATGACTTACCAGCATCTGAGGTACCCTTAGAAATACAGAGGACAAGACATATAGAAGACCTGATACAACTAAAGCCGCAACTATGTTGTAGCCAAGACGTTTATCATCTTTCATGGGAATAAAGGTGGATTTCAAAGTGTTTGTCAATTCGAATAATCTGTGAGAAACCTGCACATATATAAAGAAACAGGAAACTGATTCGTTGCGTTTCATTCTTCCTCCTCACGAAAGGCAATGAACAAGAAATTAATCTACTTACTGCAACATATATGGCAGTGGTAAGCATGAAGTTCATCAATGGGTAGTCGGGGATCAAACACAGCAACTTTTTAGGCTGTCCGTCTGGCACACCAGATCTGCGTTTATTTACCTCTATGTTAAATGTACACATTTGTTCATACCCACAATTCATCTTTTTTAAAACAGAAACAGAACTACAAAGATTTTTGTTTCCATAGAATAACATTGTAATTCGTGGTCACTATGCCAAAACTTTAAGCCAACTACAGCATTCCGAGGTGACACAAATATGTAAAGATGGATCTTGCGCCTAACTCAACCTCAAAAGCTAGCTTATGAAGGAAGGATTGTCCAAGTCCATATAAGGAGACCAAATTCCCATCCCTTTTCCGATGTGGGAATTCTTAACACCTATTATAATATCTTTTTTCATAACCAGCTCAAAGTCAATTACCAAATAAGATCAGAGCTTGAGGAACATGCTATCGGTCACCCAGGAGTATTTAGCCTTGCAAGGTGGTCCTTGCTGATTCACACGGGATTCCACGTGCCCCATGCTACTCGGGTCAGAGCCTAAGACACCGGGTTTACATAAGAAAAAGTTCACGTAGAGAAAAGAGATTAGACTAGTCATTGCACTAGTAGCGTCTACGAGCTATCACATAATAAACAGCCAAAAGTGAAACTTACATTAGTCTTGTGATAACATTATACACATATCAGAGGAAGGAATTAGTATCATGAATCAATAAGAACTAGTGAAGCATACTATCTTAAAAAATGTAATGGATGTGCAAGAAACAAATCAACCTTTAATTCATCTCTCATACCTTAACCATATATGGATTTGGGATATATAAGTCTCCAAAGTGATCATCCCAAGCCATCTGCAGGTCAACAAAGCAATAAGTGGTCTGTCTTTGAAGTAATAAACCAAAATCCAATATCTAGTATCTACTTATACATGTCTGTCATGAATTTACCGGCTTTCAATGCCTTTCCTTGAACTCAAACATATGAAAAATAAACTGAAAAAAAACTTTTAATGCAAATTTACTTACGCAAAAAGGGTTAACGAGTAGCTACGAAAATATTGGGTAACATTCCGCAAGGATATGTAGACACTGTTAGATAAGAACACCAAAATTTACATTAGAAGGGAACATGCAACACATTATTCACTAGTGGAAGAAGAAACTCCCAAAATAACTGAGCAATCAAGTAAAGGGGAAAAAAGACATACGTTATCGGTATCCAAGATGTGTAAGGATGATATTTGTTATATGTGACCTTCGGAAGCTTGTATATGTACTCATACCAAAGATATCCCATCTGACATTTGTATGATAAGTAAACAAGGGAGAGAAGTTCGAAAATTCAGACAGCGGCAAAAGAGAGCAGGTACCGTGAGTGACATTATGGCAACAGCTGCTTTTATTGATATCCTACGTTTCACTTCAGTTTCCTCAAGTTTCTCCATCCATCTCTCTACCTATATATGAAACTTGAACCATTTATGAACTAACATTGTTAAGGAAAGGAGCTGAAATTTCAGAAAAGGATAACGGACAACATCCTCAGCTCTGCTCTGACAGTCGCAAAAGTTCATAAGTGGACTGAATAACAGGTAAAAATTGATAAATCTCTGAATGAGAACCTACTGTTGGATGGTAGTATGCATATATCATCCCAATTATCCATATGTAACGATCAAGACCTGAACGGAATTCCCATTCATGCAAGAGAGACTGCTTTGGTTTTGAAGGATCTGGGTCAGCATATCCTAAAATACATACATACACAGGTGTTAGTAACCAGTCGTGACTACTAAGAACAAAAAAAAAAGCAAATTCAAGGTACCAACCAAGGAAGAAAGTAAATGGGCTCCAAACCACTTCAAAGACTCCTGGAACTTCCCACATCAGAATAACAACCAAGAAGCAGGCAATGAATTTAACGGCAATAACTGTCCCATTTTCATTGTATTTGTTGAATATACCAAGGGCCCCATAAACCATCAGTGTGAAAAGAGTGTGCATGGGGCATATATAGTACAACATGTAACTGTTGTTAAGGATAACACAGCTAAAGAATACCAAGAAGTTAAGCCTCCACATCATCTGTCCATCAAAGACTAAATATTTCAGAAGCACTGCCAATTAAGGAAAATTCAATACAAAAGATCTGCAAAGTCAACGGGCAGATACTACCTGAGTGAATCTTGCAATGCTGAAATCCTTGCGGATGTAGTAGTAAGAGAAGTTCCCAAACCCAGTCATCCATACATATGCAGCTATAAAAACTCGTATAGCATTGTAAATTTCTGTGGCAGCAAAGTAGTGATACATTAAAAATAATACCTGTTACAAGAAATTAAATTGTGAGAATCCAGAAGTGTATGGCGGATGCAACAGAAACTCGTAGACAGAAAATAAACTGGCAGATGTTTATGAGAAGGAATACCGTCACTGACTCCAAGTTATTTAAAAGATTGCCTGGTTGTCAAAGTGGTACAGGAAACAAGTATTTCCAAGATGCAATTGCAATTGGTTTACTTTTAAATTATGCCATAATTTGTTTCTGATATAAGCTATGCCATCATAAATACTTCAGATGGCCTTCGGTGTTTCCTTACTCAAACAACCCCCCCTTGAAGAAGCATTTTGTTCACGCTCGGACATTCTATTCTCTCCTAGTGCCTACAGCCCTACACTAGTATCGTATTTTCTTTTCTCCTTTTTCGTGGGAGCTCACATACTCACAGGGGGAAAGCATGACCAAGTTTTGTCGTTGTGTAGAGCCATTTACTATTACCCAACAATTTCCAATCCCATACTAGTATCATGAGGAGATTCATTATTCACAACAATAGGTGAAAGATAAAGTTACAACATAAAGTCAGATTTCATGCAACATATGCAGGAAAAATCAGGAGACAAGAAATCATAGATTATCAGCTAGTGAATACTTCAAGAGATGAGTTACCTGCATCCATCCTTTCCATTCTTCAGTTTGATGCCGATTCAAATACATTATAGGCTTTCCAGAGAAAGGAGACTTATCATGGTGGATCTTAAAAGAAGTGATTGCTGAGACAATGATGAGAATGAAGTAGAGGAAGATGAAAAGATCACGATTGTAGCTCTGCAAAGACAACCAAAAGAAGAGGCAAAAGCCAGTTAGAACCAAGCAACTGCATATAACCAGTTTCCGGCACACATATGATACATTAAAGACTAGAACCTTGGAATTTATCCGAAGTTGCAAATGATCTTGAACTAATTAAAAAAATACACAAAATAGAGTCAAGGATTCTTGATCAGTTGTACTTGCTTTTTTATTTTGAAGGAATGTAGTCGTAATCCTTGAGTCTGTGTCTCCACATTGTCAAAGGATCTAGAGATGCTCCATCCAGATATAGCACAGAACATGGGCCAACTTAGTTTTACCTAAAATTATTATTGTAAGCACAATAGCAGGGTGCTCCAGTGTTGTAACAGTATTCAGGACAAAAACATCACCTTTTCCATCCTAATACTGAAAAATACGTGGCCTAAAAAGTCAAACTGTAGCAAACGAGGAAACAGAAAAAAAAACAAAAACAAAGTGCTGCGACAGACAAAAAAGGATAGAAGAAAGAAAGCTGCTTCTATCCCTGCTAAATTGGTCAATTGTTCATATGCTGCACAGTTAAACTTATCCTCATGCTTTTACCCCAAAAGGAATGTTCCAATATTTCTTTGGTTAATGAATTATAAACAACGTCAATGGCTCATGAAGAAAACACAAAGATAAAGAAAAGGTTTAATGTACCTTTTTTGATTCACCAAACAGATTTGTACGGTCAGATAGGTAAAAGTAAGTCAAAAGGGCACCAAACTCTGATCTGTAGATAAATAGGGGAGATGAGAAACCACAAGTTGAGCCATAGTCTTCAGGAACTTAAGTCTTCAAAATTTTGAAAGTCCACTTACATTGCTCTCAGAGTTAATCGATTTTCAAGCAAGAAAGTTTCATCCATCAAGAAAAACCTGAGGTGTTTACCTTACATGAGTTCCATGAACTGACATTTCATCTGATTAGAGTAAATAGAGTTTCAAACCTAGTAATCTGAGATGTCACAGATGAACTTCTGATTCTAGGCGATGTTGATTGAAGACCACCTCCTTCCAATAAAACAGCTCTATCATCTTCTTTGACTGCTTCATTTCCCAACTCAACCAAATTGATATCAGAATGCCTACTGCAATATGTAAGAGGAACTCTCCAGATTTAAATTAGATTGAAGATGAAAGCCCTCGCTTGATCAAGACATGCATCACAGATTTGAGGTACAGTAAAGATATACACACTTAATTTTTTTTAGAAAAACATATATTCATGAAGAACCTACCACCTTAACTCACTAATTCTAGGAGATAAGATAGGAAATTATGAATGGGCAGATGAATGAACATACCGCGGACTAAGAAAGGAATCATATAATATTTAAATATCAAGGAACTTGCAAATTATTATTCTCACATCGTATGACACTTATCAATTACCATCATATCTGATCTGATATTAAAATGACGCTTTTGTAGCGAGACAAAAGCACACAAATGAATGCTCCCTAATGTATATTTTTGCAGAGGAGGCATCAACAACAATAACAGAAGAAATAGTAATAATAACAACAACCAAAATAAGAAGCATATTTCTTTATAAGGGGAATTAATAAAGAGTTATCATATAGTTAAGAAATTTTTACATAAATTGCTATCGCCATCCAACAATTTATCTGCCAAAAATACAGATCCAAAGAGGTTTAATCCGCTTACACTTTGGATGATGCTGAATTTTTCTTGTACTCCAAATACTCTGAATATAACCAAGCAGCACATACTGGCACAATTCCAAGAAAAACTGACACCTGTAATTCATTTAGAGGAAAGTTACATTTTGATATATCAATCATCCATTGTCCAAAATCATATGTTGCTCGGACTCTTCAAAAATGTGGACGGGTGCGTGTCGGGTTCTCCAAAAGTAGTATATATTTTTGAAGTATTTGACACGGGTGCGGCATCATTTTTGAAGAGTCGGAGCAACATAGCCAAAATCAACTCATTGAAACCTAGAACTACAAACACTTGATCACATGGCAAAAATCATGTAAACCACCTTCTAACTATAAAATTCTAGGACAATGCTATGAAATTTGAAACGAAGAAGGCGGAACAAGACTCAAAGCTCAAAAACCCCATTAAACATGGAATTTCAATACAACCAATGGAAGATCCAATCAAAGAAATAAAAGCGCAATTTAAAAATGTAATCAGAAAGGAGTCACACATAAGAACATCGAAAATGCCACTTACCCAAAAGCATTGAACATCCTATAATGATGGTGGAGTGGGAGTAACCCCTTAAAAAATCAAGTTAAACTCTAAGTTCAGCGAAAAGATAATCAAGTGGGAAGCTATGAAACAAATGCAGCTTAGTAAAACAAGTTCACTCAGTGCAAGATGTAATAGAGTGAACAAACACGTCCAAACGTAATCATAAGAAGAATCAGATAACATTAAATTGCTAGTATTTGAAGCAAAACCCAGAGTCCAAAAACAATGAGAGAATTGAAGTATGTTATTGAACAAGTAAACTTTATCCCCGATAACCAGAAAGCATTCAGCAATAGAATACCCACATGTCTGAACTGCTAATTTGGTGGAAAGGGCATTATTAAGCACAAAACACAGAAGCCTACACTACTCCAAATACAAAACCCCCAGAAAGAAAAGTGGATCAAAATGCGAACCAAAAATAGACTAACCTGACCAGGTGAAAGGGGGCCGTAGATTAGCATTCTCACAATTCAGCACTGAATCAATTATTAGAAGAAAAAGGAAGAGAAATCATGAGATGTAGTTATAAATCTTTGGTGTTTTGCTATTTATTATACTTCGACGGAAATGGTTGGGAGGCTGAACGAACACTTACAAAAAAAATGGTTAGAAAGCTACCCTTCCGCCTTTAATGATTCTTATAACTGCGTTATTCCATTTCCATAATCACATTTTAAGCTAATCAAAAACACTTAGAATGCCTAATTATCTTGCTTCTTCTCTTTTTTCTTATACTAATAATCAAATTTAGCCTCAATATATATGTTTCAGTTTCCACATTGAAATAAATTTTATTTAATGAGCAGGATTTTAATGTAATTTAAATATATAAATTTATATTTTTAATAATTTTATATTTGAATTGTTGGTCAAAATTAAAAAAATTATCTTTCAAAATTTAAATTATAATACATAAATTAGATTTAAAAAATATTCTTTTTTTATATATTCATGTATAGATGAGTGAAAAGCAGGTACTACCGACACAAGTCAAATTGTCAATGAATTTAAAGATTGCAATACCATGCACCTTAAGGCGTGATATTTCAATTATAGCAAAACTCGTGTCCTTTTCTACCACTATTTACATACAATATTACTTTAAAAGAATTTTTATAATTATTTTAAGTTATTAATTATTATGATTTATAACATTTTATAATTTATAATATATAAATCTTTTTTCTTATGTCTTTATTCATCTATTTCAATTAATGTGGTACATATAAAATTTGAAAAGTCAATCAAATATGTTATGGGTCTAATATATATTATTTCTCTATTCCAATTTATATGACACATATAGAATTTCAAGAATCAATAAAATAAAATTAACTTACTGCTTTGAGACCGGGGTCGCCGGTGAAGTATTACTTCATCTTTTTCATTCTTATCATATACCTCAATGTTTTCACTTGCTTCGTCATTGACGACTGCCGAATATGACGGTGGTGCATTGTTCTGAGGTTGCCTTGATTATATAAAATCCATGAATTCTTTATACATTGGATGTTCGGTATTAATTCCCGATATACCTGTAGAAGTTCCTGCAATGTTTGAGGCTATTAGTCTCCATCAGTTTGGCAAGATCACTTCGATGTAACTACAGGTTCGTTTACAATTCATATAATCTAAGGATGGAAAGAACTTTTACGGTTCCAACCTAGCCCAAACAATAACCTCAATAATGGCTGACATGGGCCTTACCAGGAACACCAGACTAAGCCAATGAATCATTGTTCAGTGCTTTCTCTCGCATGCCTCTGTGGTCAATGGGAGCAGCAAAAGATCAAACCCCACCCCACTCGGCTCAAGCCGAGGAGCGGAAAGCCAAGTACAATCTTTTTCTCACCATGTCTTAATAGTTGAAGTTGTTGTTAGTCCAACACGAGTTGCTTAGCCTATCATTTAGGCTATAAAAATCTTTTAAAACGTTTTAAATAATAAAAGATGAAAGAGCAATACCTTAATTGGGGATCTCTCAGCAATAACTCTCCAAAGTACAAAGCAACAACAATATTTTATTTCAATACTAGTGGAATACAAAGAAAGTAATACTAGAAGGGTTGACCAAAGTCTGCCTTCTAATTACAAGAAGTGACCCTTTTATAGAAAGGATTGAGAGGAAAATCTAAAGTTCATGACGTAAGTGCTTACATCATGTTACATTATTGGACCGACATTGGGGTCCTCTACTTTATGAAAGTTTACAATAATTCAAACTTTATAAAAAACATACAATAATTTTAACTTTATAAAAGTTAATGTCTTGTCCTCTAATCTTTCACAATCTCTTTCCCTTTAGATTTGTCTGAGCTAGAAGATTATTCTATCTGATTTCTGAATTGTTGAAGAAATGTTTCAATGTCCATTTCCTCCGTGCTATGAACACTTTGAGATTCTCCTGCTAGACAGTTGTCTTCTCCTTCATTAGAAATGGCCATGGATATACTGTCTGAAAATTCTATACCCATATGTTTTACTAAATCTTTTTTAACTTCTTCCATATATGAAGCAAGAAGTTCAGATTTGGAAATAGCCCCTTTTTCATCTGTAATTTTCTGGTTATGTGTTTAAAGGGACTGATATTATCTTTATCATGTATAACTTATGTTTGATGCTTGCTGGTCTCAATAGACACATTGATCGAGTCTATTATCTCGCGTCTATGAAGTTTTCCCTCCGCATCTCTTTGGAGTAATTTACTCCAAAATTTTGTATGGAATTTTCTTTTTAAGCAAGGAAACCCTTCTTCATTTGTTTGAACTTCTATTGTCCATTTCATTATCCATGAGATAGAGAATTGTATAAAAAAAATACATTAAGGATATTCCCTTAAAAGATACATCCTCCTGTTGTAATTTTATTATCTTAGGCGAAACATCAACCCATTGAGCATATAATTTTTTATAATCCTCAGGGAGGATATTCAAAGTTGGACCATATAAAGTCCACCACTGGCAAAACCAGTTTGGTATATATTATTTGAAAACATTTGAACATATTTTGATGAACCACAAATGCTTCTTATTAACATTCTCATATAATAAAGCTTTATTAAAGTTCTCAATGTAATCACAGTAATTAAACTTAACAACTATTTTTTTATCCGGATAGGTGTATTCCCTTTCCTTCATCGTGCTGATTCCCCATTCTTCTGGGGTAAATATCTTCTTTTTTTTATAATAATTTTTGAAAAGTTATAAACCTTCTTAGTATTTGCTAGGTAAAAATGCTGGAATTCAGCAGACCCAATGGATGAGAGTATAATCTCATAATGCATTCTGTATTTGTATGTTGGAACAACATATGATGTCGTATCAAAATATCTTGTTATGATTTGCCAAGGATCCTCTCTCCATTGTAAATCCCTTGCCTCAAGAAGAAGTATTACTTCATCTTTCTCATTCTTATCATATACCTCAATGTTTTCACTTGCTTCGTCATTGACGACTGCAGAATATGACGGTGGTGCATTGTTCTGAGGTTGCCTTGATTGTATAAAATCCATGAATTCTTTATACATTGGGTGTTCGGTATTAATTCCCGATATACCTGTAGAAGTTCCTGCAATGTTTGAGGCTATTAGTCTCTGGTTTCCTAACTGAGCCAAAATATTGTTTCTGCTCATGGGTACTTTTCCTCTTCCTCTTCCCCTATTAGAGGAAGAACTTCCAGATGGCCGCATTATCCTATATTCAGGAAATAAATAATTATTAACTCAAATATTCTCTAGTAAGAAAATCGGGAAGACTATTATCTGTTCCCTTTTTTATAATGTATTTCAAAATCAAATGGTGCTAATAAAGTTTGCCATCTTGCAAACATTTGTTTAGAAACATCATGTTTTACATCTTTATTAAAGATGAATTTAGCTGCTTGGCAATCAGTTTTTATGATAAACTTTTGATTATATAAGTCCCCATGGAATTTTAAAACACTTTGACTATAGCCAAAATTTCTTTAGCTACAGTAGCATAATTTTTCTGACTATTATTCCATTTTCCAGAATATAATTGTATGCGGTATTCTTGCCTTTCAGCAGGAGAGATTTGTTTTAAAATTCCCCCATAGCCAATATCAGAGGCATCTGTCTCCACTATCTTTTGTCAATTTGGATTGACCAAAGTGAGACATGGTAGGTTATTAACCTTTGTCTTAATGTGCTTGACTGCTTTTGTATGATTATCAGTCCAAGCTTTAGGACTTTTTCTTAGTCTATCATATAATATAGCTGTGTCTTTAGCTAGATCATTTATAAAAGGAGAAATGTAATTTAAACTTCCCAAGAATTGTTGGAGCTGGGTTTTATCAATAATAACGTCAGAAAATTTAGAGGCAAACTCAATACTTCTTTGAATGGGAATAATTTTTCCTTTTTCAATATTATGACCTAAGAATCTAACATTGGTTTGGAAAATATGCATTTTTGATCTAGATATAACCAAACCATTTTGAATAATAATTTTCTTAAATAGATCAAGATGTTTAAAATTCATTTCTAAGGTTTTTGAAAATACTAAAATATCATCTATATATACAATGATAAAATTGCTAAAAGGGTTAAAAATATCATTCATAATTTTTTGAAATTCAGAAGGGGCATTTTTTAACCCAAAAGGCATAACATTCCATTCATATTGTCCCATTGGGACGTTAAAGACTGTTTTATATTTATCTTCTTCAAAAATTTGAATTTGCCAATAACCTAATTTTAAATCAAAAATTGAAAATATTATAGCTTCATGAAGTCTATCTAATAAATCTTTTTTATTGGGAATAGGATATCTAATCTATTTTAAAACTTTATTTAAGGGTTTATAATTTATGACAAGTCTGGGTACCCCTCTTTCTTGCTCTGCTTGTTTATTAACACAGAAAGCAGTACAAGACCATGGAGATTTTGAGGGCCTTATTAATTCCTTTTGAAGAAGAGTATCAATCTCTTTTTTACATAAATCTAAATATTGTGAATTCATTTGACAAGGTCTTGCCTTAGTGGGAATATTATCTTCAGAAAATTCTTCCTCATAAGGAAGACTTACCACATGTTTTTTTCTTTCCCAAAATACATTTGGGTGATCTCCACATATCTGTAGGGAGAATTGATTCTTTAAAATCTCAATCTTTCCTTGGATTTTAGGATTTTGTAAAGTCTCTTCTATGGTAAGACTACAAATCTCATTTTTAAGAAAATCGATTTGTTTATTTTTTAAAGAAATCATATCTTTAACTTCATTAACGAATTTTGAAAATGGTTGAGATATAAAATCTATTCTTATTTTTCTTCCTTCAAAAGTACCAGTTATTCCAATCTCATCCCAGAGAGTTATGGGATAAATATGCCAGAAAAAAGGCATTTCTAAAATGATTTCGTTAGAAATGTTTTTATTAAAATAAAATTTTCAGGCATACATATATTATTTGTACATATATATGCTTTAGGAATTTTATATTCAATATCCATTTTATGACCGCTAGCATTTCGAAGACTATGTGTAGTCTTCTTAAAATATCTTGACGGAATTAATCATTTTTTAATACAATTTAAATCAGCTCCACTATCAATAAGATCAATAAAATCTTTTTTTAAGTTATAATCAATAAAAAGAGTTACTTCTGCCAAAGGTTTATGAGCTGTAATTAGCTCGATAGTTTCTAAAAATAAATTTTTATTATTTGTAAACTTATTAGGGATATCAGGAAGATTACCTTCAGGAATATCAGGGAGATTATCTTCAACCATAACCTGTTTCCCATTGTCTTTATTTTCTATATAACTAATTCTTTCATCAAGAATCATATTATGATTTTTCAGAGAAGATATTTCTTTTTTGAGATTATTAATTTCCTCAATCAAGTCTTTAATTGTAGTGGGAATATGATCCCTTTGAGACCTAAATTTTAGTTGTCTCCTTACTTCTGCCATGGTATAAGCATTATTATGAGCGGAATTTTCTTTAGGAATTTTAGTATTACTAGTAGAGGTGCTGGTATTACCAATTTTGTCAATAATTTGGGACCATAACGTTGGATCATCAATCATCTTGAGTATCTCTACCCAATTATCATTACTGATAACATTGATATTTAAGTTCTTGAACTGAGAATACAACTGATAGAATTCGTCCTTGTCTTTATTATCACAAGGTTGACCAATCTGGCAAGACATACATTCTTCCTCAGATGAGGACATGCAGTCTTCTTCATGAAGAACTTTTAGGTCTTCACTTGTAGATGATTCCTCTCCGTCACTGTTGTTAGGGCTAGAATTTTCCGAAGAAGTATTAAGGAGGATTTTATATAAAAAATCCTTAATATTATCCTCTAGGTCAAGGTTTTTAATCTTATCCTTGACCTTGCAATCCCTTGCATAATGACCTATTCTACCACATTTGTGGCAGACATTTGATTTATTATTCTTATAAAACTCCTTTTTCCCTTTATAATCCATTTTTCTTTTTTCACGCTTGTCTAAGCGTTTCTTTTTTCTGTACTGCCTATGAGGCTTTTCCTTATAATCTCTTTTTCCTCTATGTCTATTAGACTTCTTAGAGGATTCAGGCATATCGATTGCGAATTGTTCACAAAAATTTCCTAATTGTTGTTTCTCATTCAAATGATATCTTTTAATTTGTTGATTTAACTTGATCTCGTTGCACAAAGAGAGACCTTCTTGGGTGCAAACACTTATAAAATTTCCATAAGTATAGTCATCGTAATTAATACTCACCCCATCTCCTCTAAGGGCCTTCTTAACCCTTTCTGCAAATAAAGCAGGGAGCCCGTCTATAAACTTGGATTTCCAATGAGAGCTATTACACTCAGGTAATTCCATAACTCTAGATAGAAAAACATCCTTGTACCATCTAAAGGACGTAAGGGTTTTACATCTAAGGTTTTAGAGCATAGTCCTAATGGTTTCAATATTATCCGACCATCTTCCAGAAAAATGTTCTATAATGGTTAGGACGAAGGTGTAGACTACATTTGGAATCATTCCATTTTCATCCTTAACAACATTTAAAATGGCCATACGTTGGGATTCTAAGAGATAATTATCCCACCAATCCTTTAATTGGCCTGTAAATCCGACAATAATCATGTTGGCTATTATATCCTTTTCAGAATTCTTGTTGGCCTTGCAAATTGTACTATACATAAGAATTCTATGAGCCAGAGTATAAATTTGTCTATCAGTAAAACCATCAATATTCCACTCATAAATTTATGTCCCACTAAAACTATTAGAGACGTAATATTCTTGCTCCTCTAGGAGGATATCTTGAGGAGTCGGCCTAGGATAGTAATACATTCTTTGAACTGATTTTCTAGCTTGTTTCTCTGAGATTTTATTAATTTCATCTGAAATATTATTCATATTAGTGGCCTCACTTTCACTTAGTTGGAGGGGATTAATATTTAACCCTTGAAACCTTTCTTGAGGCAATCTTTCAATATTATCAAGCTTTGATAATTTAAAGTCCTTAATTTCTGGAGGGAGTTGGATAGTAGGAGTAGCCTTCTCCTTTCCTTTATCAGGAATTTTAGATTTCTCTAATTCAGAACATAAACAACTAATTTTATCATGTAAAGAAAGAATATACTCTCCTAAAATACTCACATAAACATTCGTGTAATTTTTTTATCTTATTAAAATTTTAACATGCTTAGAAGTAATAAGAGCAGTGTCATTATCATCAAACAACTCTGCAAATGCAGTAAAATATACAGTCTTACTATCTTTTTCAATTTGGAAAGATTGTTGAGGAGGTAGGAGAGATTTGATAATTGTACCGTCAGATAATTTATAATCTTGTTCTAACATAGAAATATAATTATAAACATATTTCGTCATAAACCATGATACAAAAGTAATAGCTTTATTTGCTTTAGAAAGATCATTATAAAAATCTTCTTGGAAGAATGTTTGTTGATTATTATTAAAATTTTTGAAAAACCATTTTCTAAATGATTCCCATTTGGGCTGAAATAATTCATTTGAAATTTTCTTTCTTACCGGCGACCCCGGTCTAAAATCAATAAGTTTTGATCTATCCATGTAAACCATTTGGAAAGTCCATTTCAGACAAAGTAGGGTCCATATCAGGGTTAACTATATGATTTTCAATCTTGATATTATCACTATCTTTCCTTCTTTCGTATAAGAAGTGGATACTCTAGAATTATCTTCTTCTATAATCTGAGAAGTAGACGCTCTAGAAGACATATCAACAATATAATCAACAGGAGATATATAAGATGAGTTTGATCTAAGCATTCTTGAAGTAAAACCTATATTATCAGCATAACTCATTAATAAATTTTGGTCAGTGAATTTGATTTTCACCGTCCCATCAGGAGTTTGCTCAATGTCAGAAATATCAGAATTTATATTATTTTTGGGTGAGACTGCCTCTTCGATCACCCACTCTTTAGGAAAATCAATTTCATCTCATTTATTAGGCCTTCTAGTTATAACTTTAGACTTACTAAAATTTGTTTCTATAAGAATCGTTTCATTTTTTAAATCCATAATTTTACACATAGAGTTCAAGGTGTATAATGGTTTATAGTAAATTCTATAGCAAATACATATAACTTCAGTTGCAGGCAAATAATCATAACCATGTAATTTTATACTTAATATTAAAGTATTTAGCGAATTTTCATCATTCAAAGAAATTTGTAAATTAGGATAGACGTTAAAATATACAGGGCCATAGGTCAAACTGGTTTGAACCGTTCCTATCAGGGATATTTTCCAATTCTGATTTCTGCCATCCCTTAGAGCTGCTATGAAGCTCTCAGGTAAACCTCTTAAAGTGAGTGACTTAAAAACAACTTGCACCAAACCAATATGCATAAATCTATGTGTTTCTCTATAAAGGGAAAAACCACTTTCAAACAATAATCTAAAAATACCATGATCAGATTCCACAATAATAGTTTCCTCTGTGGTCTTGATAATTTGTTTAAATCTTATTTTTTCAAAAGTACCCATTTGGTATATAACCTTGGGCTGAATTTTAGGGATAGTCCATTTATTAAGAAGATCTAGTTGTTGAGGCATATCAGATTCCTCTTTTCTACTGTTCTTAACAGTATTATGTTTTTTAATGATGTTCATAAAATTAAGATCTGTCGGACCAACAACAGTGTTTATCATTCAATATATATATATATATATGAATCTTATTCAAGAAACAATTATGTGTTATATCTTTCCAAAAATATATTTATGTATGCTTCTCGTAATCTATTTGTCCATGTACAAAAAGGCAAAAGTTTTAACACTCAACAATCGACCGATTACATCTAATAATTCAGTTTCAATTTTTCTGTTCTTTGATTCTTAATTTTCCCTCATTTCCTTTTGTTAGCTGAAATTCAAAAGTGAGGTCTGAGAAGTGTGGAGTGTACACCTGAGAGATAGTGTTTTCGATAGATAATAAATCAAATTCCCATAAGTCAATATATGTATATAATTTTTTTTGGGCCTCAGTGATGTCTTTTTAACTTTTGATCAGGCTTACCATTTATCCCCTTCAATGAAAACTCGTTTGACAATTACCATTACATAAAAATACTATTTTAAAGAAGTTCTGATAAGAACAGAAACAAAATAAAAATAAGTTGGAAGTCAATCAATAATTCTCTTTAAACACTAACAAAAATAAAAGGGAAAATACTCAAAAATGTTATCGAACTTTTAGAAACGACTCATTTATGATATTCGTTAAAAATTTTGCTCATCTATGTTATTGTCGTTTAAGAAAAGGCTCATCCATGTCATTATTGTTTAACGCCGATTTTGCAAAATCATTATTTACCCCCAAACAACTTTTGACACTTTTCAATTGAGGTTTTTGGATCAAATGTACTTTTTTGCTTCTTCCTCCTCAAAAACACCAAGAACACATGAAAAACATCAACAACTCTCAAATTTCAGACTTCTTCAATTCTTCACGAAATCCCCTCAAATTTCGGACACATCATTAATTTCATTTTTTTAAAAAAAAATCAAAATTCAAAAATCATTTCTGAAGTTTAAAAAATTCACCCCTATTAAAAAAAAGTTCCAAAAAAATGAAAATCAGTCCCAAAATTTCAAAAATCTGCTTTGATTCATATTTTTGTTCTTGTTTTTGAAATTAGATCTTTGTTCCCAAGTTTTTTTTGGAGTCTACGTTCAAAATTTCAAATGATTTGAAGTTGTGAGAAAAATTCTATCATTAAAGAATGTTGAAGTTTTGAAACTTTGAAAAAATTTCAAGTCGGTCTTGTTGAGTTAGGTTGAAATCTAGTTCAAAACATATTGAATTTTGGTAAGATCGGAGATAAGCTACTCTTGAAATTTGAAGTGATTTCACGAAGAGTTGAAGAAGTTTGAAATTTGAGAGTTATTGATGTTCTTTATATGTTCTTGATGTTTTTAAGGAATAAGAAGCAAAAAAAAGTAAATTTGATCCAAAAAAATCTCAATTGAAAAGTGTTAAAAGTTGTTTGGGGTGTAAAAAATATTTTGCAAAATCGGAGCTATAAAATAATGGCATGGATGTGCCTTTTCTTAAATGACACTGGCATAGATAAGCCGAACTCTTAACGGATAGCATAAATGAGTCTTTTCTGAAAGTTCGAAGGCATATTTAAGCCTTTTCTCAAAATAAAAAATATTGTACCTTTAACTTTAATATAAAATTGAAGGATGAAGTGATTTGAACAATATGCACTTATTGTATTTGACAAAGGCAATGAAAAGTTGTAAGTAACCTCTCGATTTCAATCAACTAACTTTTAAGCAATAAACAGATTATTTTTTTATTTAACTTTTTAATCTTCATAATTTGAAAGCGTGTTTACGTTTTTGTACAAATAGAATTTTAATGAAGGGTAAAATATATTTTTTATTTTGAAATTCATATCATATTAAAACATAAGAGCGCTACGTAGTAATATACATTTCTTATTACGTCGTACATCAATTTCATTTTAGTGGTCTATAAAATAACAGTTGATGATAAGAGTTATCAATAAGGAGAGAAATGGCTGAAGTACTTGGTTCTAAGAAACTCATCAAGCCTTCTTCTTTAACACCTTTAACTCAAAAATGGCACAAACTTTCTCTCATTGAACAAGGCCAAACACACACTTATATACCCTTTGGTTTTTTCTACTCCAAAAATCAATTAGGTGCACTTTATAATCAACTTGACCAAATATCTAATCCTCTTGAAAACTCCCTCTCAAGAATTTTAGTGTCCTATTATCCATACGCAGGAAACATGAAAGATAACGCCACGATTGATTGTAATGACAAGGGTGTTGAGTTCTTGAATGTGCAAATTAATGCACCCATGTCTCAAATTCTCAATCACAACGATTGTAGTGTCAAAGATTTAATTTTCCCTTATGGTGTAGCTTGGGCTAATGAATCAGATTACGGCTTGGCTGTGATTCAGTTGACACATTTTAATTGTGGAGGAATTGCAGTTAGTACATGTTTGTCACATAAGATCGGAGATGGATGCAATGCTATACAATTCTCAATTGATTGGGCTACATTAACCCGCGATCCAAATGTAGAAACAATTCCTCCTTATTACATAAGAGATACTATTTTACCATCACCACCAACAGGTCCTCTGGATTCCCCTGTAGTTACATCAATATTAGATGGTTGTACACAGAAAAGGTATGTTTTTTCATCTTCAAAAATAAGTGCACTTAAGTCCTATATTGCTAGTGAAACACAAGTGAAAAATCCTACACGTACCGAAGTTGTGAGTGCACTTATTTTCAAATGTATTGCTAAAGCAGTGACCGCGAATTCAGGTTCCTTTCTCCCTTCTAAATTAATCCATTACGCAGATTTACGAGAAATGATTTCCCCAAAGTTACCACCTAACTCACTTGGAAATGTTCTATCTCATTTTTCGACACATATTTCCAATGAGGGAGACATGAACTTACCAAGTATTGTTAGTATCATGAGAAAAGAAAAACAACTATTTAGGAAAAGAGATAATATCAAACAAAATGCATGGGCCTTAGAAATTCTTGAATCAGCTAAAGGATTGCCACCCCAAAAGAAGGAATTTGATGAATACACTAGCAGCAGTATGTGTAAATTTCCTTGTTATGATGTCGATTTTGGTTGGGGCAAGCCCGTGGCTGTGACCATAGCTACGGGTCCTTACAATAAATTGTTCAATTTGTTGAACTACATAGATGATGGCATTGAAGCGTTCGTCATGTTGAATGAACAAGACATGTCTGTATTGGAGTGTGATGAAGAATTTCTTCAATTTGCTTCTCCTTATGAAAATCACTTTTAGATGTGCTTATGATTTATGTTGTGAAGTTAGGATGTTGAACAATGCTTGTTTGGGTGGTTGCTAAGTATCATTTCGTAATATATCATATATCATTCTATTATATTATGTTGTATCGTACTGTTTTGATGAATACACTGTTTGAATATATTGTATTGTTCTTTGCTTTTTCATAATGATACATGAGCAATTTGAAAAATAAGCTTAATACAATATTACAAAGAAAAAGTATGGTATATATAGAATTGTATAATAAAGGTAAGGTAGAAGGTAAAATGAGATTATTAACTATAATAAATAAAGGGAATATGAGAAAGAAAAAAAGTGCAATGATGCAGTCACACCAAATCAATTATTACATACTATTCATCGTTATATAACAACAAAATTTTGGCGTCAATCCGGCGAAACATCATATTCGAAGTAACAATAAGGTACAATACAACATGTAACAATCATCATAACAATCTCTAAGTGAATTTGTAGCTTCTTTAAGCACAATTGGGAACGTCTTTTGTTAATTATATTTCACTTGGATAGACTTTTGAGCAGCTACCTGTTTTTGATATGTTTATGTACTCCTTTTAAAGCTAGATTTAATAAGTTTTCATTTACTATATGTAGACAGTCTTTTTTTAGAATGACCCAAATATTGTAGTCCCTCTCTCCCAGTTTATATGACATACTTTTTTTTTTAGTCGGTCTAAAGAATGACACATTTATAATAAATAACAATTTCACTTAAAATGTCTATTTTATCCTTAATGAAATGATTTATAGTCACACAAACATTTATTCCTTATTTTAGACTATAAATTTCAAAAGTCTTTTTTTGTTTTGAGCAGCTACCTGTTTTTGATATGTTTATGTACTCCTTTTAAAGCTAGATTTAATAAGTTTTCATTTACTATATGTAGACAGTCTTTTTTTAGAATGACCCAAATATTGTAGTCCCTCTCTCCCAGTTTATATGACATACTTTT
>JAJONR010002985.1:0-100404 GCA_029582245.1 Solanum etuberosum | reverse complement strand
TAAAAACAATTTTTTTCTGCACTCTCTCATTGATGTTGCAACATGGAGATAGGAGTTACAGGTACAGTCTAAACTTTCATCAATCACCTCTTCTATATTTTGCATCAGTGGAGAAAACGATTTGGCATATCTTGATTTTGTGGTATCTGAATTTAGAGCAATAGATTGATATGCTTTCCACATGATTGTTTGTGTTAAAGGTGGTAACTTTTTTTTAAAAAAATTTCTTTCTGAGAAGCGACAAAGGGAACGTTTCCCCATGAGTGGTTTGTCTCCATGGAAAAAAGTTTCCACCCATGGGGTTTGTAACTGCAACTTTTTTGTTCTTTGTTTTACTTTCACTCTATCAGATAGTAGCTACAAACATTTTTGCATTTTATATGTTTGCCTTCTTGCATTTAGGGAAATCTTAACTAAATTTGAGTAAAGTACTTGTATAATTTTGTGCATTCTCTCTTTACTTATAAAAACAATTTTTTTCTGCACTCTCTCATTGATGTTGCAACATGGAGATAGGAGTTACAGGTACAGTCTAAACTTTCATCAATCACCTCTTCTATATCTTGCATCAGTGGAGAAAATGATTTGGCATATCTTGATTTTGTGGTATCTGAATTTAGAGCAATAGATTGATTTGCTTTCCACATGATTGTTTGATTTCTCTATACTATAAAGGAGTTCATGATTGATTCTCTTAATCGGATTTTACAAGTTTTCTCAGAGTGGTAACTGTTATTGCCTTATTGGTGTTGATGCTAAGATGGAGCCAAAGCATATGATTCAATTTTCTTACCAATGCAATGATTATATATGCATGCATGCCTGGGATATGCCATCCATTACCGTTACCTATTACCCTGAGAAACAATTGATATCTGATGTCTTTATCGGTGCTGCAATGTACATCAGTAATAATTGTTCATGCTCATGCATATTGAACACGTGTCTTGTCGGTGAAGTGGGATTATATTCGTTTCTAACCCCATTGGCTTAAGAGTATGTCTTAGAGGAAAGTAAATCTAGAGCAAGTTCGAAGAACTGGGATAGTTAGATTTGGTTAGTTATAACCATTTTTTTCTCCTTTTCTGTCGTTTGCGTGAATGACAAGAAAGAGAAACCAGGACGGCTATGGTACCAGATATTTGGCACTTTGCATGAGCAGTTAGTGCGTCAACGACTTTCTCTTCACGGGAGAAGACTAGAAGCTCATCTTTATATTTCCAATATTCGTGCCAGTAGGGGTTTTTCCAGTTGGCTGGTTGGTGTTCATCTTCTGATATGTGTCACGTGCCATGCTTGTGCACATTACTCTGAAAATTCATGTACGGCATTTTATTATTTGATAGAGAAAATGCATGGGGAAATCTGATGTAGATTGTTTATAGTCTAGCTAGTTTATGGTGACTTTGTCGCCATCCTTGTGCTTTCTTTCTTTGATGCTGAACTATCATTGTAATTACCTCTATCCATTGCCCTATTTATTCCAGCCCTCTCATCAATCCCTATTCATTAATCCTCTTGTATTCATGTTATTTCACTCATTTGTGGCATGCCTTGATTTGCTTGATATGATGTTGGCATCTTAGACTTGATAAAAAAGTTGTTGGCATCTTAGCTCTTAGGTGACATGATTGCTATGGTCAAATATGTAGTATCTGAAAAAAAGTTCTTACTCCTCAGTTATCTATTGATGAGCTGTAGTTTCTTGATGTTGTTGTACTTGCGAGACTAAACAACTAATTTATCTATTTATTATTTGTTTGCTGTAGTTTCTTAATATGATTCTGTTTGAGGTACAAGACACTGATTCTGTTCGATTTATTAATTGTTTGTACTAATTTTTCTATTTGATCTTGTTGCAGTTAAAGATCATGTTCTCTGTTGATCCAAATGCTCAGTGGCACTGGCACAACGGAAGCTCGTAGTCACTAATGCTGCAGGTCCTCTCAACTATGGATGCTTCTTGTTGCTACTGTCTATGGGTACTGGCTCAACAGTATGACTTGAATCTTTTAGTCGGTTTGTCGGTATAAAACTGTCTAGTTTATTTGAATGCTTATGGAGTTGTGGTGTTTAGTGTAATGAACTTATCTTACTTTTCGCATAATAATCGTGTTATGTTACTTTAATCAGTTCTCCGTCGGCCCTTTAGTATTTTGACTATTGCTCCTTGCTATAGTGGTATGATGGAGCCACCAAGGCTTATTGGTTATAGGATGATTAGTAAGCCTAGTGGGGAAATTTGTCGTAGTGGTCAATGATGTAGGTGCGGAACTTAGTGACTTGGGTGACTATGAATCCGTCATTTATGCTATCTCAACATAACTAAATTAGCACAATTTTTTTTTGCAAAGCTTGGATGGCACAATTAGTCTAATTTGTTAGATTAAAATCTCATTGACATAGATAAATCACTGAACCATAAACATGAATGCACTCTTATACATACCACCAGCTTCAAACTCAAAACTTTAATGAGTTTTCCTGTTGTTATAACTATGATATACTCAAAAAGAGGGGAGGTTTGGGTTATGACCCGTTGTTTGACCCATCTTGATCCAAATAAACTTTGGGCTGGTTGGCTGTTGACCTAATAATTACTTTGACCCATTTTTATCCACCTGAATTTGACCCAACCTGCCCATTTGCCACCCCTACAATCATCTATAATTCTTAATCACGTGTCATGATCTCTATTTGTGGTACATTGTTACATTTTTTTTTTGATGAAAAACACTTATTACATTTTTAAAGAAATGGAGAATGCATTTGTTCCTTCTCCTCCTTACAAGTCTTATCTAATTCTGTCATTTCTTAGTGAATGTAAAGAGACAGTAGCTTTAACATTAAGCAGTGTCGGAAGTTTTGCAAAAGACTATATTTTGCTAGTCATGTGATCACACATGGGAAAGGATCAGATAAAACAACAAGTTGTAACTTAAGAGTTTTGAGTTCAAGTTCTAATTTTTGGACAGTATCTGAGTGAAAAAGTGATTTTCACTCTGATACAAAACAATGTTCCTTCTAGTTTAGGTTAATCAGATGACACAAGTCAGAGTTCATGTTATTTTCAGCAGAATTGTAGTCTTAGACCTTGTGCAGAAGCATTGAGTAATACAATTCTCTATTCAACAGTATCAACAACATGGCTAAATCATTTTTATCATTCATTAAAATTTTACACCAGTTTTTTAGTTATCAACTCAGTTCTAACTTCTTTGTCACTATGTTGGTTAAAAAGTTTGAGGTAAATATGTAAACTAAGGACTTCATACTTGAAAAAGGAGGAAAAAGAAAAACATTAGAAATAGTATTTTCAGAAAATAGGAAAGGAAGTTAGTAGATGGTGATTTGAATATTAGTATTTGCACATTCACCAAAAAAACACGAATCAAATTGTTCAGCACTAAATTTCTTTCCTTATTTACTTGCGTTCTTTTTGTTAGAAAGTCAAAGTTAACTAAATCTGAAATAGATTTAAGATATTATGATGAAGTCAGATATGAATTCCTATCTATTCATGGAAGTATAATTACAGTCTAAAATTCAAAAAAAATCTCAGGATGTGATATAAAAGACCAAAGAAAATATAAGGAAGAAAATTTAGCAAGGAAATTAAAGTCATATATAACCCAATTCTCTGTTCAGCAGTAGCAAAACATGGCTAAATCATATATTAGTCATTAAAACTTTACAATTGATTCTTAATCAACATCTCAGAGCTAACTTCATTGTCACTATGTTAGTTGAAAAGGTAAAGGTAAATGAAAGGTTAGGAGTTCATTCTTGAAAAAGGAGGAAAACGAAAAACCTCATAAATAGTATTTTCCATTTGATATTCCAAAAATAGAAAATGAAGTTAGTAGATGGTGGTAAATGAAACCTAAGGAGTTCATTCTTGAATAAGGAGGAAAACGAAAAACCTCATAAATAAAATTTTCCATTTGATATTCCAAAAATAGAAAATGAAGTTAGTAGATGGTGATCTGAATATTAGTATTTGCACCTTCAGCCAAAAACCAAGAATCAAAATCTTCAACACTAATTTTTTTTCCTTATTTACTTGTGTTTTTTTAGTAAGAAAGTCAAAGTTGACTAAATCTGAAATAGATTTTAGATATTATGATGAAGTCCATTATGAAGTTCTATCTATTGAAGGAAGTATTTATATTCAGAAATTCATAACTTTTCTCAGGATGTAATTTAAAAGATCGAAGAAAATTTAAGGCAGAAAATTTAGCAAGGGAAATTACAGTTTATGTATATTGCCCAACTTTTTGTTCAGCAGTAGCAAAACATGGCTAAATCATATATCAAGTCATTAAAATTTTACACTAGATTCTTAATCATCAACTAAGTGCTATCTTCTTTGTCACTCACTATGTTGATTGAAAATATTAAGGTAAATGAAAACTAAGGACTTCGTTCTTGAAAAAGGAGCAAAAAGAAAAACTACATAAATACTCCATCCATTTTAATTTGTTTGTCTAAATTTCATTTTTAGTTAGTTAAAAAAGACTCTCTCTTTCATTTATTGGCAATTCTTTAATTCTAACTTTCCACATGACATAAGGGTGTTTTGATTGGCTATTTTTAAGTAGCTTATAAGCTAAAGCTAAGATTCATAACTTGGGAATATCCAACGTTTGACTTTTAGCTTATTTTTGTATTTTTTCAGCCTAAAAGAGAAGTGCTTAAAAGCACTTTCGTCTTTCTCAAACACCTCCAAAAATAAAAAAGAGTTAAAATCCAAAAGCTACTTGGGTGTTTGGTCTGTGGCTTATTTTAAGTAGCTTTTGGCTTTTAAGCTCTTGTTTATTTTTGGAGGTGTTTGGGTAAGACAAGAAGTGTTTTTAAGCTGAAAAAGTACAAAAATAAGCTAAAAGCCAAAAGTAAGGTATTCCCAACTTATAGCTTTTAGCTTATAAGCTACTTAAAAAGAGTCAATCCAAACACCTCCTTAAAATAAGCCAATCCAAACACCCTCATAGTGGTCAATGATGTAGGTGTGGAACTTGGTTACTAGGGTGATTACGATTCCATTAATTTCATCATTTTATGCAATCTCAACATAACTAAATTAGCACAAATCTCTTATTGCATGGCATAACTACTCTAATTTATTTGGTTAAAATCACATTAACATAGATAAATCACTGAATCATAATCATGGGTGCACTATGATATGTTTAAAAGAGGGGAGATTTGGGTTATGACCCATCTTGTCCCAAATAAACTTTGGGCGGGTTGACTCTTAACCCATAATTTCCTTGACCCATTTTGATCCTCCTGAATTTGACCCGATCTGCCTATTTTGCCAGCCCTATTATCATTTGTAATTCTTGATCATATGTCATGATCACTGTTTGTGGTACATTATTACATTTGTAATGAAATGTAGAATGCATCCTTCTCTTCCTTACCAGTCTTATCTGCTTCTGTCATTTCTTAGTGAATGTAAAGAAATAGTAGCTTCAACATTAAGCAGTGTAAAAGGTTTTGCAAAAGACAATATTTTGTTAGTGAGATGATTGCACAGATGGGAATGGATCAGATAAAGACAAAAAGTTGTAACTAATAGTTCTGAGTCCAACTTTTATTTTTTGGACAATATATGAGTGAACACGTGATTTTTGCTTTGATACAAAACATTATTCCTTCTAGCTTAGGTTAATCAGAAGACACAAATCAGAGTTCTGATTCTAACACACAAAGTTACCAGATTACAAAAGAAGAAGAAGACACAAGTCAAAGTTCATGTTGTTTTCTGTAGAATTACAGTAGACCTTTAATATCTGTGTAGAAGCATTGAGTAATACAAATCTCTATGCAATAGTAGCAACAACATGGCTAAATTATACTAGTCATTAAAACTTTACACCAGATTCTTCATCATCAATTCAGTGCCAACTTCATTGTCATTTGATGAATAAGTTAAGGTAAATATAAACTACGGACTTCATTGTTGAAAAAGGAGGAAAACTAAGTGTCGTAAATAGTATGTCAATTTGATATTTAAAAAATAGAAAAGGATGTTAGTAGATCGGGATCTGAATATTAGTATTTGCACCTTCACCAAAACACCAAAAATCAAAATCTTCCAACAATAAATTTTTTTCCTTACTTAGTTGAGTTAACTAAATCTGACATAGATTTTAGATGAATATGAATTCCTATCCATTCAAGGAAGTATATTTATAGTCAGAAATTCAAAACTTTTCTCAGGGTGTGATTTAAAGACCGAAGAAAATATGAGGAAAATTTAGCAAGGAAAATTATAGTTAATGTATATAGCTTAACTCTCTGTTCTGCTGTAGCAAAACATGGCTAAATCATATATGTCATTGAAGCCTTACGCCAGATTCTTAATCGTCAACTCAGTGCTAACTTCATTGTCTAGTATGTTAGTTAAAAAATTACGGTAAATGAAAACTAAGGACTTTATTCTTGAAAAAGGAGGAAAAAGAAAACTTCATAAATAGTAGTTTCAATTTAATATTCCAAAAATAGAAATGAAAGTTAGTAGATGGTGATCTGAATAGTAGTATTTGCACCTTTACAAAAAAATCATGAATCAAAATCTTTTAACACTAAATATTTTTTGCTTATCTAGTTGCGTTCTTTTGGTCAGAAAGTCAATGTTAAATAAATCTAAAATAGATTTTAGATATTAAGATGAAGTCAAATATGAATTCCTATCTATTCAAGGATGTACAATTATAGTTAGAAATTCAAAACTTTTCTCAGGATGTTGACAAGACAAGAAAATTTAGCAAGGAAAATTACAATTACTGCATATAGCCCAAAATAATATTTTTAAAATTATACTCTCCAAATTTAAGTATTTTAAAAATTAACTATGGTAAGGGTTTGAACTCTACTAACCCCCCTCCCCCAACTGTAAAAGGTCTAAATAAAGGGCCAAGCCAAACCTGAAAAAAATACTTTACAGCAGAAAAACAAAGCCTTTTCTCTTTTTTCTGAAAATTTGTTTTACCAACCAAAATTGCACATTCCTCTAGGGTTTGATCAACACTATGTATAGCTAGAAGCAAAAGAAAGAATTATTTTTTTTGGGTGGAAATTCAATGATGACTCACTCTATGCGGTTCCCCTTTCCTTCCTTTTGCAGGTAAAACTACTTTTAATCAAATGCTTCCGCGTTGTTTCATTCATGGCTTCATTCGGATTGTTGTAACTGTTATCTGCCGTTGTTCTTGTGAGTAAGATGATTTATGCTTTGGTATATATTTACATGTTATATATATGTATACGTGTGGATGTATGTGATCATGTATATATAACCTTTTTTTTCTTTTAAATCTGTGTTGCTAGATGACCATGGAATTCTAGGAATTTAGTTATCTTGCTTAATTCATGTCAAATACTTTTGGTTTTTAATGCTTTGATTGTGAGATTCTGTTCTGGATTTTGTGGATAATGTTTTTACAAATTAAAAAAGTGCCTTTTTTGAAGTGTCTGATAAGAAATTCTGGAAGGAAGTAGATTTTTAGAATCATAAATTGGTATCTATCACTTACCAATTTAAAATGATTTAATAATGAAGATTTAGGATGTCTCTTTGAGCTGTTTAATTTTACTCTAGTTTCAGTCAAAATAATTATTATAGAGATTTTTTTTTGACAAAGCAATTAATATAGAGAATTCATATAGCCAACCCTAACTCATTTGGCTTGAGGCTTTCCCCCTCTTCCCCCCTCAAAAATAGAAATGTTGGGGTTATCTTGTTATAAGGAACTACGTGTCATGACCCGCCACTTTGTCATACAAGTTAGGCATTAAAATAAGGGGGGAAGAATCTAGAATCGTGGAGAGGTTTGGAGAAGACTCTAGAATATCCTAGAAGATTTCTTGGAAGGCTTTAGAATTCTTTAGACTTGTAGAGAATTCTCGAAGAGGGACTAACTTGTAAATATGCAAGGACTTGTGTAACAATTTTTATTTACACTTTAGCCCCTTGGATTGTAGCATAAATAGAGGGGCTCTCATTTGTAAACCAAGCAAGTTGTAAGCAATCTTCCAAAGCAATACAAAGCCTTTTTTTTTTTTTGACTCTCTTGTGTCTTTCTTCATTCTCTTTGCAATCTAAGTTTGAAAAGGCTCACTTGAGCTTACAAGATCGTGAAAGAGTCGTGAGTAAGTTGTCGAGTGCCGCACGGAGCCTTAGTTGAAGTCTAAGTCCGTGGCATAAGGCTCTTTAACATGACACTTTTGTGAAAGTGGTTATGGAGATTTGGCGTAGATGTTAATGCTTTTTGGAGAAGGGTGATTGTAGAGATGTATGAGGCCTTTGAGGTGGGTTGGAATGCTTCACTCCCTATGGGTTGTGGGCTACGGAGGATTATTTTAAAGGGATGGGAAGAGTCCAATGAGAATACATCTTTTCGAGTTGGTTAGGGGAGTGTGGTGTGTTTTTGGGATCAGAGGTGGTGTGGGAACAATACTTTGAGACTCACTTTCCCTAACATCTATAGAATTTCTTGCCAAAAAAGGATGTCGATTATCCAATTATGGAGTTAACAAGGGGGAGAAGTGTTGTGGGATATGAGGTTTGTAAAAACTTACAAGATTGGGAAGTTGGAGAATTTCAAAGCTTGATTGGTTTGCTTCACTAACAAAAAATTATGATGGGTTGGGTTGCCAGGATGCTTGGAAATGGGAGGGGGGGGGGGGGCGCAGCATCTTTTCTGTTTAGGAAAAGAGTAAAACATAGTCTGAAAAGGTCACATACTGACACTGGGAAGGGACAATCAGTACATTCAGCTATAGATGAGGATGAATCATTTTATATGATTGTTAGATATGCTCAATATGATCAAGAAGACGACATATTGTGCTTTAAGCTTTGACAACAGTGCTTCTGAATTTAAGTTGTCGATCTCAACATTTAAATGTGGTTCTGTTTGAGATCACAAATTGGCTTCAACATGATTATCATTTCCATCAACACCTTTTAAAGGACTGCTAGTTCCTTCTGCAACAGGTTTGCTTGCTGCCATTTTTTTCCCTTCTCAAAAAAGAAATGGCAGCGAGCAAACCTGTTGCAGAAAGAACTAGCAGTCCTTTAAAAGATGTCGATGGAAATGATAATCAGGTTGAAGCCAGTTTGTGATCTCAAACAGAACCACATTTCTATGTTGAGATCGACAACTTAAATTTAGAAGCACTGTTGGTACTAAGGTGGTTTCTAAAAGTTTCACTTTCTCTTGTTATTCTCTTTTGGAGAAGAAAGGGGTGTATATTCTGTAGCACCCCTTAACATAGTCACTGAGGCTTTGCATGAGCTTAGAATCAGCTCAATTCTGTCTTTAATGCAATTGGGATAAGCTTAAGACCAGTACCATGAGGAAGTAATTGCTACTGGGTATAAAAAGGGAATCACAATTTCGGCCATCCATTTGGGAGACAGATGTTTGATACTCCGCGTAAACAATCGTGCTCTCCTTTCCTTGCTGGGTTGCTTAAACAGCGAAGTAGGAATTAAAGAATTTTTTATATGAAATTGCTGGGTTTAATTTAGGCCTGTTGAAATTCTCAAGCTTGAGCTTCACTTGATCGGCTAGTAGACATCCTTATCTTGTGACTTTATTGGATTTTACATGGTAAATGTTTTTGCCACATGAAGCTAGGGAAGAAAGACTAGTCAAGAAAGAATTTGAGGAGATAACAACAGAAGCATTTGCTCCTGCTACAGCAATACATGGTATGCTATTGATTTCATTCTTATATATCTTCACAACTTATTTAATCTGGTTTCCTTTTTCATAACTGTACATGGCCATTTGCATTTTGGTGTTGTGCTTTGAACTGCCTTTGAGCATCTTCTTGCTGATTGTTATGTACAAGATTCAGGAGGAGAGTATGTGAATGGTAGGGAAAAAGTCATCAAAAGTGAACCTGCTGATTCAGGAGATACACCATCCCTTAATGCAGTCATCTATTCATGTTTGATGGAGACCGATGGCTGAGATTTCTGGTAACACCTTGTTTAATTATGATTCCCTCTGTCATTTTGGTGGATTGCAATATTCTTACTATTTGATGTGGTCTTGGATAAGAATCAAGTTATTTGAATGAAAAACAAGAAAATAATGCGGAAGCGAAAAATACGAAGATCAAAGACTAGAATCGAAATTCGAGAAATAAATCCCCAAATCTCAAAAGTAATTACTAAAAATCCTAATTGATTGCAGTAGACCTAATTAGTATATTAGGGCTTATCATATTTACTAGCAGATTCAATTCGAGATCTTAGATGAAAATGATCTAGACCCCCTAATTGAACAATTAAAGACAATTATTTGTTTTGATTCTAAGAACCATAAAAATCAAGTAAAGAATATAATCTTACCTCTTAAAAGAATCGTTTTTGTAAGGTTATATGATAAATACCAAGTAGTGTACTTGATTAAAAAAATCCCCGGTAGTGTAACTGTGAAGAGAAGAATCTCTCAATAATATTGATAACAATGTTGTGTCCGAAAAACTAGAAGAACTCTCTATGCCGTGCACCCCTCTCCTAGACATCATGAGATCCGAATTCTAATTTTATGGAAATATTAAGTAGTAAAACATAACTAGAAAATGTTAAGCTAAGGAAAAGTTAAACTAGGAAAATATTTAAAATTAATGTCACACTTTTCAAAACTACCTAACAGAATAAGTGGCAATTCTTGGACCAAAAACCGCCAAATTTCAGCTCTTTTGGGCATAATTTCCAGACCTTTTGGGAGTGTAATTCATCCCACTTGGTCTTGCTTTTCAGTTCCTTTTGGGCTCCATATGCGCCTCAATCTATCCATAATAAACACTTGCCCATTTGGTCTCGTCTTCTCGAGCTTGGACTTGCACCATGAAATATGTGTGCTTAGCACACTCGTAGTCACAATTCTTGGGATCCTCTTCCACGATGAGCATCTTCTTGATTTTCCATTGAAGGTCAGAAACATTGTCTTGCATCTCACCATCTCTTTAACTTCCCAAACTTCACTAAGTCCTAATAGAGGTGTGCCAGTATGCCACCATGAATGCTATCAGTTCTCTATGAATATTAATCAATACTGGCTTGTAAAGTGTTCGAGTTTATATGTGTCTTGAGTTTACAGCTGAAGATGCATGCATTTTTTAATATTCTTTTCATCCATTTTTTTTTATTTTTTTCTTTTCATCCAACTTTTGCATTTAATAAGATGTTATAAAGGGAATAATGTCTTTTCCAGGATACCTTTAGGCTTAACACTTTTAACATGTTTTTGAAAATTCACTAAGATTGAAGTGAAGTGCTGATTACTTTGTAACTCAGATGTTGAAAGAAAAACTCATGTACACCTGATTAAGATTAAAAAAAAATTGGCGGCTCTAATTTGTTAAAATAAGCATCTTGGATTCACACTTGACCCGCAATAACTTATTATATGTTACAAGTTTAGTGCCCGTGAAGCAGGAGATGCCAATGATGGCACTGTTTCTTCAAATCTAAAGTTAATGAGTATGTTTTCTTATTGCAGATGTCCTTGAATAATTATGAGGTATGATTTATTCGAAATAGATGAATCCATTGGTTAGTAAGATCTCTTTGTTATACTTCTTTTCATCAAAGCAACTATCTGATTTCCATCAACTTTTATGTATGCAAACATTCTGTTAGGTTTCTCTTTGCAAATAAGATATATTGATTCTTTGGTTTATAATCTAAAGAGGATGATGTCATATGGGAAAAGGAGCACTAATTTTTTCGTGAAGCAAGACCTGCATTTGCATTGTTTTTTGGACACCATGTGAAGCAGCACTTACATTACATTGCTGGTACTAAGTTCCATTTGTTAATCACCTGACCACCCTGGTCGTTCTTTTCTAGAGTGATTTAAGGCATATTGCTTAGTTGGAGAATTTAGACCGCTCTATGTTAAGTACTTGTACTTGGTTGAGATTCTCTTTGTTTCCCATTTTGTGTATTCCTTATTTCTCTCGTTGAATATAGACCTCCTTTATATCTGTGCTGATCAGATTTTAATGTTTTGACATCTGGATGGAAACAAGTTACTGCTGCTTATGGCCTGAATCCAGGAGATGATTGTCTTTTTAACCTTGTAGATCAGCGGAACCATATACTTTTGATGTACGCAAAATCTGAAAGTCCATAAGTAAGATGCCAAAAGAACTACTTGGAGCTGTTTACAGTGGCAAGAGGAATGAAAAATGAGCTATATCAGTTTCTCATTAATTGTTTTTGAACACTTGGGATATGATGGCACCAACTCTTGGGATATCCGGTGAATACTGTAAAAAACTTAAGTATATAAATATATAGCCTGAATTACCACTAGATAACAATATTTTTATTTTTCATCTAGATAACAATAGTTTTTTTTCAAATATAGGAAATATATTATAAAAATAAAAAATAAAAATATTAGCGTACCAATAAGGACCCACGATTTTCTCCCAATCCATGATTTTCTCAGATTCTTTTACCTTCCACAATTTACTCTAGTTTGTTATATGTTCTCTCCCATCAAAAAAGGTTTTTTAACCAAAAATAAAACCTCTCTACATCTCTATTCTGAAAGTTTAATCCACTAATATCAACAGTGTTTCAATTCTACTTCAACACAACGGAACGATGGGACGCATCAGGTATGTGTGATAACTAACAACTGAATTGGTGATAGTTTTAAGTAATGTATGTAACTTATTTGGTGTTTTTATTTTTCGTGATCGTTCTATTGTAAATGATTTGGTTGGGTATATGTTTTTTGTTACAGAAATTTGGTGTTTATTTCTTGCATTTTAATTTGAAATCCGACAATATTAGGATTATATGATTATATATGATGGATTATTTTAAGTCGTTTAAAAGCAAGAAGATCAAAGTTGAAATTGGGTAGATATTGTGGTGTAATCGATAGTATATATTAACTTGATATTCATCTGCCAATTTGTGATTGTTTTGAGGTATCTGTTTTGGTGTAATTGTGAGGGTTTTTAAAGTTGATTATGGCAATGTATATTATTGTATTTTGGTAGATTATTTGGTGAAATTGATGGTCAATTTTGAGTCATTATTTAACACCAAAATTCGGTGATTTTTTTTGGTAAATGATTAGGTTTAATTGAGTGTTTGTAGTAAATGATATAGTGATAAACAATATTGTATATTATGTTTAAATGAACACCATCATACTTTAGTTTTTATTGATATATTTTGCTGGTTCAATTGATATATATAATGGTATATGTATTAAAGTACTTGATGGTGTAATTCTGACGGTTTCGGGGTATTATTGAAGGTTTTGTTAAGTTGATTATGACGTGTATTATTGATTGTATTTTGGTTGATTATTTGGTGAAATCGAATGTCTATTTTTAGTTCTATATTAACGCCATATTCAGTGAATTTTTGTTGGTAAATAATTAGGTGTTTATATATAGGTTTTTAATAAACACCAACATTCTTTAATTATTTGGTATATTTTGATGATGTAATTGATGTATTTATTGGTACATACAATGACGTAATTGTTAGATTTTAGGTATATCCATAGAAAGTTTACAGAAGAAATAATAAATTGGTTATATTATATGATTAGCATTTTCATATAAGCAAAAACAATTCTGTAAAGCAATATGTTTAATTTGAATACATTGAAATAACTATTCTATTTGTATGTGATATATGTGATAATACTTATTTAATAAATTCACTAATTATTATGGAGATTATCTAACAATACGTTGTAATCTAATACAGGTAAGTACGTTGATTACAATATTGAAGGAGTGATATATGATGCAAAAACCAAATATGAAGGCTTAATTACTACTATTGCTTTCCAATTGGGTGTAGACACGACAATTTTTCATTTAGAACTCAAATATGTTGTGAGTGGTCCATCCCACCAATAAAGATTCATAACTATATGGTGTCCAAGTTTATTTAGATGTTGAATGGTAGTTGCAGTTTTATTGATTAGTGTTGAACGGCTTATTCGTATTATTGGTGAGTTAATTGTAATACAAGTTGGTGTTAGAATGTGTGATTTTCAAACTATTGGATCTATATTCAAAATTAATTGGCTAGTTTTTGACTATTGGTGTAATTATCGTTGTAATGTTGGTGAGTGCATGTTAGGTTAATACATGTTGTTTTCTTGATGACAAATGCAACAACATGTTCATAATAGTTGGTGCTAATTATTATGGCTGAATGTTGGTATTATATACGAATCTATCACATTGAATTCTAAACGACCAAATATACTTAAAAAGAGTAGTTTGACACCACAATGAAACACAACATTTTGACACATATATACCAAAACAATTAAAGCATTCTTCATTCATTTGAATACAATATCGTAATTACGTAATATTGATATAATAAGTACATACACAACTGGTGTAATAGTGGTATAATAAGCACAAATATTCATATAGTAATATTGGTATAATAAGCAAAACGTTAACAATGGTGAAAGGAATCGTGAACCGTATGAACTGAAGGAAGGTCAATGGTTTAAAATATGAAGATGGACGGAAGGAAAGAGAAAAAAAGTACCAACACAATACTTCACTACCATATTCAACACCATATCCACACCTCCATATATTAAAATAGATAAATTATTAACAAGAAATATACCACAATTACTATAAAGTATAAACACACCATTGCTTTCACAGTTCAACTATGATTTTTACTTAGAGTGAAATTTAATTATTTTTTTGAACAAGTTATTTATTGGTTAAAAATACACCAAACTTAACCCACAATGTACACTATTTAATAATATACTTATTTTGAAACTAAAATTATAAAATGGGTGTTTTGAGTGTAATGATTTATAATAGGAATGAAATTTGATTATATTTTAGTGTAAGTTATTCATTATGGTTTAAAAAAATGATTATCAATATTTGTTCAAAATGTATGTCATTTAACATATTAATTTCTTTTTTAAACTAAAATATATGAAATTGGAGAAGTAACAGAACTCTGCGCAAAAATAAAAAATTGAATTGAAGAGAGACAAAAAAAAGTTTTTATTTCAATAGTAATCGTATCAAATAAGGAAGGTAAGTAATCGTAGGAATCCTATTAACAAGGTCACTCCCAAAAAATTAACATAAAAAATAAATAAAAAGCCAACCAATAAATGCGTCCATTTAGATAAGAATCGAAGAGAGAGATATTTTTTTTTTTTACAATAGTAATTTTATATCAATTGGGATTGTATAGAAAATTGGTAACATAAAAAAATTTACTTTTACATAGATAGTATAAAAAAGGAAGAAAAATAAAATATGATATAAAAGAAAGTACAATTATCGTAAAAGATGAGAGAATAAATCACAGTAACGTGTGAAGTTGGAATTGTAAATAGAGAGATAAAAACGAAAAAAATTTAATATCATAATCATCATCCCCACGAATAAGGCCCATAATCCCAAAAGTAGGAGTGAAGAAATTTGAAAATAAATAATTAATTTAAATATCGTGTGTATGTGTTTGTGGTATATGTGTTGGTGTAGTTAAATTACTGGTTATTTTTACATATGTAAAAATAATTTTAGGGGATGTGAGATGAGAGAAGGTTATAATTATTTGATTGAATAAAAAAATGAAAGAGAGAAAATTAATATATGTACAAAATAGGTAACTATATGACTAAAATTGTGGTTGAAAAGATAAAATAATTATCATTTATTGGTGTAGTTAAATTACTAGTTATTTTTATATACGTAAAAGCAATTTTATGAGATGTGAGATACGTTATACGTATTTGCCTAGTTAGTGGGAAGAGAGATGACTCTTTTTACATAAATAGAAAAAGTATTAAAGAGATGAGAGAGAGTTATAATTATTTGACCGAATAAAAAAAAAAGAGAGAAAATTAATATATGTACAAAATAGGTAACTATATGACTAAGATTGTGGTTGAAAAGACAAAAAATAATTGCCATAATTATCGTTTCCATTAATACCGGCCATAACCCCCCAAAAAGGAAAAAATATATTGGTAAATAAATTATATAAATAAATTTCAAAAATATTTATTTTTTGTTATGTTTGTAATTAAAAAATTAGTTTTGTAATTAAAAAGTAGTATGTACATATATTATTAATTAAGGTCTTAAATAGTATATTCTTGTAATTAACACTTTTCTTAATCAAGATGATGAATTTGTTTTTTCTATTTCAATTTTTTTTAATGATAGACTGATTTGATATTTGATTAATTCGAAAAAATATGAAGTAAAGAATAGCTATCATCTAGAAACTAATTCTCGTGTATTTCCCGAATCCTTTTGAAACCTATATATGGTCTTCAAAGATAAAAAACAAGTTTATTTTCAGGAGATGTGTTTTAAATATATTGCATGTTAATTATGTTATTACAAAAAAAAAGTTATTCTACAGATGAAGTTTGTCATGTTTGTGTAATGGAATCTGAAATGTTGAGCAAATGTTTCATTTGTATGTTATAACATGAAAGTTGATATGCTTAGTGCCTATAGTAGTCTAATCCATTTTAATTTGTAAGATTAGACAACAATGATTCAAATACTTGATAAATGAATAAGTTTTTCACAGAATGTATGATATAAATACTATTTATAAGGATATTTGATATCTCAAGCAAATCTGAATTATTTGTGTTTTTTAAAATAATTAAGTTGATGTGTTAATACCTGAGGTCATCATTAAGTTAGCTAAATTTTCATCATCACTACTTAGTGAAATTTCTTGGTTTGGCACCTTCATGTTTGAATTTTTGATGAGGGACATATCTTTGCTATTTGAGTATCTTACCACAATTCTAAAGAGGACCTCATGGTACTACCATTACCATCCAAAATGTTCCAAAATGAACTCACTTTTCATAAGATAAGTTTACCATTCAAGTATTTGGGAGTCTCTTTGAGCACAAAGATAATTTCATTCGCTTAATGTAAATCTTTGATAGATAAGATTCTAGGGAGGATATAGTCATGGACCATTAATTTTTTTTTTCTACAATCGATAAAGTCAATTTTTATTTCTATTCAAGTATTCTGATCTTTGGTGTTTTCATTCCAAAGAAATTGATTAAGATCACTTCTAGAAGTTTTTGAGAACAAATAGTGCAATAATATACAAAAATAATAATTAATTCTATGAGATATATTGTAGTATTATATATCCCAGGTCAGGTAAATGGCTTAATATTACTTGTTATAAATATGTGAAAGTTGTAAGCCTTATGTAAGCCCTTATGAAATTTATGCAAGATGAAGAATAAAATATGTATATAATAGGTGTACATTTATTATAAAAGCGTATAACCTACCTGAGGTTCTTGGATAGTCCAAAAAGTCTTATAAGCTAATACGTATTTTGAATACATTGAATATCTAAAGATTAATGTGCTAGATTAGACTCAATTCTCTTTTAAACAAATTTACTTAAAGCTTAGAAGGCCTTATCGAAAGTCACCTTAATGAGATTAGTGTATAAAAACAAGGGACACTTAAGTAGATAGTCATTCTCAACTTAGTTGTGAATGAAACACTATTGACTAAGAATAGACAGGTGAAATCTATAGACTAGTAGTGTTCGAAAGCATATACATATACTATATATGATTAGAGAAAGAATATCGAAGAATCCATGAATGAAGATTTAAAACTTTAATAGATAATCAATCAATAAATCAAATATTTAAAGAAAAATAATGATAATGAAAAAAATATTTAATAAAGAATCCTCCTAACACTATTAACGAGTTCCTCAAGACAAATAAAAAAGAAGTACTACTATCTAATAAACTAATATTACAGTCTACATGTAATAAACAGTCAATCTATGTGTAATCACTGTGATAATGTAATGTTAAATGTTTAATTATAAATATAATATCCTTTCTACTAAAATAAAATAAATAAAAGATACCAATAATATTTCCTGTTTAGAATGAGAAAACTAGGAAAGAGAGGGATGCAGAAACGTGTGTGAACACACCAGTGATTTTTCCTTTTTCGAAAATGGCAAAAATGTGAAAGAGTTAGACTGGGGAAGGAGAAGTAGTGTGAACTCACACTAAAAACCAAAATACAGTTCATACATGAAGCCTAAAATCCGAGAAGAGCTACACTCCAAATTTGTCGCAATCTGCAATAAAGCTTAATGAGTAAGTAGTTTTCTTCTTCATTCTTCCATTTCTCAGTCTGTGTTAACTAACAGTTACATAGAAAAATCCGCTCCTCTACCAAAAACCCATGGAGAACAATAATCAACAATCGGCGGAGCCTCTGTACCCTGGTTACCCCTTCCACCAAATGCTGCTTCAGCAGCAGCATGAACAGCTGCAGCTGCAGCAACAGCAGCAGCTGGAAGAGCAAATGAGGATTTTCTGGAACTGCCAGCGTGAAGAAATTGAGGAGCTAGATGATTTTAAGCATCATCAGTTTCCCATTTCCAGGATCAAGAGGATTATAAAATCTGACAACAATGTCCTCAAGGTGTCTGCTGAAACACCGATTTTGTTTTCAAAGGCATGTGAGCTCTTTGTTCTGGAGCTCACTCTTCGTTCCTGGTTTCACGCCCAGGAAAACAACCGTGGGACTCTTAAGAAAAATGACTTCGCTGCCGCTATTAGGCGGACAGAGATTTTTGATTTCCTTGCTGACGTCGTTCCTGCGGATGAGATCAATGAAGTGGCTACTGGTTTTGGGCCTGGCATTGTGGGCCCCGCAGCAGGTGGTGGTTTTCCCTACTTTAATCCACCAATGGGACAGCTTGCTATGCCTGGGGTGATGCTAGGAGGGCCTGCTATGCCTGCGGTGATGCCAGAAGGGCCTGCTATGCCTGGGCCGATGATAGGAGGGCCTGCTATGCCTGTGGTTGCTCCTTCAGTGTACGTTCAGCCTCCATTGCAGGCGTGGCAGCCTGCTGGTGATAATTCCAATGCTGGTGGAGGAAACGGTGGACAGGGTAACTTTGGTCCTTAAAGGTAACTTTGTCATTTCCTTAATTCACACCTAGGGTTACAAAAAAGATTAATTAATTGGCCAAGTCCATTGCTTTATTCCATTTTCGTTAAAGGTGGTAACTTTCTTTCTTTTTCTGAGAAGTGACAAAGGGAACGTTTTCTGACAGAGGGGTTTGTCTCCATGGAAAAACTATTCACTAAGTTTCCGCTCAAGGGGTTTGTTGTTAAAACTGCAACTTTTTTGTTTTTTGTTTTAATTTCACTCTATCAGATAGTAGCTTCAAACATTTTCGGTTTTACATGTTTGCCTTCTTGCATTTAGGGCAATCTTAACTAATTTCAAGTGAAGTACTTGTATAATTTTTTGCATTCTCTCTTTACTTTTAAAAACATTTTTTTTTTTCTGCAATCTCTCATTGATGTTGCACAGTCTAGACTTTCATCAATGACTTCTTCTGTATTTTGCATTAGAGGAGAAAATGATTTGGCATATGTGGATTTTGTCGTATCCAAATTTAGAGCAATAGATAGATATGCTTTCACACGATTGTTTGATACTGTATACTATAAAGTAGTTCATGATTGATTCTCTTAATTGGAAACCACAAGTTTCCTCACAGTGGCAAACATTATTGCTGCTGATGCCAAGATGGAGCCAAAGCCTATGTTTCAATTTTCTTAACAATGCAATGGTTATATATGCATGCTTGGGATATGTCATCCATAACCGTTACAGTGTTACTTATTATCCTGAGAAACAACTGATTTTTTTTTTTTGACACTAGTAACATTTGTATTTCAGTCCGTACTTAGGTAGTACTGAAAAACCATCCTGAGAAACAACTAATATCTGTTGTCTTTATCGGTGTTGCAAAGTACACCAGTAATTATTGGTCATGCTAATGCATATTGAACACGTGGCCGGTAGGTAAAGTGGGATTAAATTCATTTCTAACCCCATTGGCTTAAGAGTATGTCTTAGAGGAAAGTATTGGATTTGGTTAGTTATAACCATTTTTTTTTCTCCTTTTCTGTCGTTAGCGTGAATGACAAGAAAGAGAAACCAGGGCGGCTATGGTACCAAATATTTGGGGTTTTGCATGAGCAGTTAGCGCGTCACCGACTTTCTCTTCATGGTAGATGACTAGAAGCTCATGTATATATTTCCAAAAACCATGCCACTAGGGGTTTAAGGTTTTCCCACTTGGTTGGTTGGTGTTCATCTTCTGATGTGTGTCATGTGCTGTGCTTCTTCTCATTACTCTGTAAATTTATGTACAGCATTTTATTACTTGATAGAGAAAATGCATGGGGAAATCTGATGTAGATTGTTTACAGTCTAGCTAGTTCATGGTGACTTTACCACTATCCTTGTGCTTTCTTTCTTTGATACTGAACTTATCCTTGTAACAACCTCTATCCATTGCCCTATTTATTCCATCCCTCTCATAAATCCCTATTCAGTAATCTGCTTGTATTCTTGTTAGTTCACTCATTTGTGGCATGTCTTGATTTGTTTGATACGATGTTGGCTTCTTAGACTTTATCAAAAAAAAAAAAGGTTGGCATCTTAGTTCTCAGATGATATGATTGCTGTGGTTGAATGTGTAGTCTCAAAAAAAAGTTCTTACTCCACAGTTTTCTATTGATGAGCTGTAGTTTCTTGATGTTGCTGTACTTGTGAGACTAATCAGCTAATTTATCTATTTATTTGCTGTAGTTTTTTCATATGGTTCTGTTTGAGGATACAAGACATTGATTTCTCATTCATATGGTTCAATTTATTAATTGTTTGTATTAATTTTCTATTTGATCTTGTTGCAGTTAAAGATCATGTTGTCTGTTGAAGAGGCACTATGGACGCTATGGCCTATGAGTTACTAAAGCTACAGGTCCTCTCAAATTTGAATGCACCTTAGGGAGTTCTGGTTTTTAGTGTATAATAAACTTAGCTTACTTCTCGCATAACAGTTGTGTTGTTTGACTTTAATAACTTGTCTTTCTGCCCTTTAATGTTTTGACTATTGCTCCTTGCTATAATGGTATGATGGAGCCGCCAAGGCTTATTGGCTATAGGATGATTCGTAACCCTAGTGGGCAATTTGGCCTAGTGGACTATGATGTAGATGCGGAACTTGGTGACTAGGGTAATTATGATTCCATTAATTCCATCATTTCTGCAATCTCAATATAACTAAATAAGCACAATTTTTTTTTTTTTGCAAAGCTTGGATGGCACAATTAGTCTAATTCGTTAGATTAAAATCACACTGACATAGATAAATCACTGAATCATAAACATGGGTGCTCTCTAATACATACTACCAGTTTCATTAACGCAATACATTAATGAGTTTCCGCGTTTGTTATAACTATGATATGTTTAAAAAGAGGGGAAATTTGGGTTATGACCTGATGTTTGGCCCATCTTGACCCAAATAAACTTTGGGCGGGTTGACTCTTGACCCAGTAATAACTCTGACTCGTTTTGATCTGCCTGAATTTGATCCAACCCGCTCATTTGCCATCCCTTCAGTCATCTGTAATTCTTGATCATATGTCATGATCACTATTACATTTTTAAAGAAATGGAGATCGCATTTGTTCCTTCTCTTCCTTACAATTCTTATCTGCTTCTGTCATTTCTTAGTGAATGTAAAGAGATAGTAGCTTTAATATTAAGCAGCATAGAAGGTTTCTCAAAAGACATTATTTTGTAAGTCAGGTTATTCCTCACATATGGGAAATGATCAGATAAAAACAAGTTGTAACTTATAGTTTTGAGTCCAACTTCTATTTTTTGGACAGTATCTGAGTGAAAAATTGATCACTCTGATATAAAACATTGTTCCCTCCAGTTTAGGTTAATCAGATGACACAAATCAGAGTTCATGCTATTTTCTGCAGAACTGCAGTCTTAGACCTTTTGCAGAAGCATTGAGTAATATAACTCTCTGCTCAGCATTAGCAACAACATGGCTAAATCATATATCAGTCATTAAAATTTTATACCAGATTCTTAATCAACAACTCAATTCTAACTTCATTCTTTAAAAGGAGGAAAAATAAAAACGTCATAAATAGCATTTCAATTTGATATTCAAAAAATAGAAAATGAATTTAGTAGATGGTGATCTGAATATTATTTGCACCTTCACCAAAAAACCAAGGATCAAATTGTTCAACACTAAATTTGTTTCCTTATTTTCTTGCATTCTTTTAGTAAGAAAGTCAAAGTTAACTGAATCTGACATAGATTTTAGATATTATGATGAAGTCAAATATGAATTCCTATTTATTAAAGAAAGTATAATTATATTCAGAAATTCAAAACTTTTCTTAGGATGTGATTTAAAAGACTGAAGAAAATATAATGGAGAACTTTAACAAGGAAATTACAGTTAATGTATATAATCCAACTCTCTATTAGCAGTAGTAAAACATGGCTAAATCATATATCAGTCATTAAAACTTTACGCCAGATTCTTAATCATCAACTAAGTGTGTGCTAAATTTATTGTCACTATGTTAGTTTAAAAAAGTTAAAGGTAAATGAAAACTAAGGACTTCATTCTTGAAAAAGGAGGAAAAAGAAGAACGTCATGAATAGTATTTTCAATTTGATATTCAAAAAATAGAAAAGAAGGTTAGTAGATGGTGATGTGAATGTTTGTATTTGTAACTTCACCAAAAAACCAAGAACTTAAATGTTCAACACTATTTTTTTTCTCCTTATTTACTTGCGTCCTTACAGTAAGAAAGTCAAAGTTCACTAAATCTGAAATGGATTTTAGATATTATGATGAAGTTAAATATGAATTCCTATCTATTCATGGAAGTATAATTATAGTCTAAAATTCAAAACTTTTCTCAGGATGTGATTTAAAAGACCAAAGAAAATATAATGAAACAAGGAAAATAACAGTTAATGTATATATCCCAATGCTCTATTCAGCAGTAGCAAAACATGGCTAAATCATAAATCAGTCTTTAAAACTTAACAATTGATACTTAATCAACAACTAAGAGCTAACTTCATTGTCACTATGTTAATTGAAAAAGTTAAGGTAAATGAAAAATAAGACCTTAATTCTTGAAAAAAGAGGAAAACGAAAAAACTCATAAATAGTATTTCAATTTGATATTTAAAAAATAGAAAAGGAAGCTAGTAGATCGAATATTAGTATTTGCACCCTCACCAAAAAACCAAGTGTCTTTTTTTCTTTATTTACTTGAGTTTTTTAAAGTAAGAAAGTCAAAGTTAACTAAATCTGAAATAGATTTTAGATATTACAATGAAGTCAAATATGAAGTCCTGTCTATTCAAGGAAGTACATTCTATAGTCAGAAATTCATAACTTTTCTCATGATGTGCTTAAAAGATTGAAAACAAAAATATAAGGAAGAAGATTCGCGAAGAAAATTACAGTTAATGTAGCCCAACTCTTTGTTCAACAGTAGCAAAACATGGCTAAATCATATATCTGTCATTAAAACTTAACAATTGATACTTAATCAACAACTACGAGCTAACTTCATTGCCACTAATGTTAATTAAAAAAGTTAAGGTAAATGATTACTAAGGAGTAAGGGCTTTATTCTTGAAAAAAAGGAAAATGGAAATCCTCATAAATAGTATATTTAGTTTGACATTCAAAAAATAGAAAAGGAAGTTATTAGATCGTGATCTAAATATTAGTATTTGTGCCTTCACCCGAAAACCAAGAAAGAAAATCTTCAACACTAATTTTTTTTCCTTATTACTTGCGTTCTTTTAGGAAGAAAGTCAAACTTAACTAAATCTGAAATAGATTTCAGATATTATGATGAAGTCAAATCTGAAGTTCTATCTATTCAATGAAGTAAATTTTAGTCAGAAATTCATAAATTTTCTTCGGATGTGATTTTAAATATCGAAGAGAATATAAGGAAGAAACCATCTTTCCAGACTCCTAATTCACACTTCATAAACTCTGATTTTGTCTTGGAACGTCCCATAACTAGATCCATAACAGGGGACCGCAAAATATTTTCAGCTTTCAAGTTTGTAATTTTAGTGACTTGTATTTTTGTAATGTTTGTTTTATAGGGTTTGAAGAGTTGAAGACAGTTAATCTCCATAGTATTTATGTGAATAAACTTCACACAATAGCCAGGTCGTTGAGTGTTGCTCCATTTGCTGGTTGAATCTGAAGGAGACAATAAAGTTTCTTGTTTGTGACCTGCCAAAGTTGTAGGCTAATGTAATGTAATAAAGATAAAGCTGTTTAGGGCAAAAAAAATTGCTGAGCAGAAGTTACTTGAGAAGGACATTGCTGGAGCTCAAAAAATTTGCATTGAAGGCTCAAAATCGGTTTCCTGGCCTTGATGGTCTTTCTCAGTTCCTGGAGGTGGTGGCTGTTTATGTTGCTCACGAGAAGAAGACTTATGGTGAAGTGGATATTTACAGTGTTCTTTCTCTCGAGCTCTCAGCTGATGATGAAACAATAAGGAAACACTACAGAAGGCTTGCTCTAGCTCTTCACCTTGATAAAAATAAATCCGTTAGGGGCAGATGGGGCGTTTAAGATTATATCTGAAGCGTGGAGTTTGTTGTATGATAGAACCAAAAGAATGATGGATGACAATACACATGCTACGAGGAATGCATCCATGCAACGCAATCGGCACAAATTTCATAATTTCTCCATGAACCAAGCAAGTGCAAGAAACTCAACAAATGCTAATTTCCAACCCGCCCCAGTGGCTCCCAGACATCAAAAGTTGAGACATTCTGGACATCTTGTAATACACGCCAGATGCCTAATGAATACTTAAAGCTTCACCTAAACAAAAGTATTATGTGCCCCAAATGTCACCGGCCCTTTAGGGCAAGGGAGGTAGGTGTTCCCGTGAAAATTCAAGCTGCTTCTTTTTCGTGGTCTTCCCGCCAGCAGCAGCAGGGTACAAACTATCCTGCTGCCAATGGATTTTCTGTTTCAGGTGTGAAGATCCCTACAGCTTCAAATTCAGTACAGTACAATCTGGTTATTCTGGCTTTGGCTCAACAGTTAGAGCAAACATTCAGTAGGATCAAGTTTTTAAGAAGAGCGATGCAAATAGTGTGCATGCCACTACAGCTGGGCAAGCTGCACACCCCGGCCAGCCAGCTGGTGGAAACTTGAAGAGAGCTAATGCAGAAGCAGCTCTGAGTGCCAGGAGACTTTTCTGAAGAAAAACAATTCGTTCATGAAAAACTGATGCAGGTCTTGTTCCTGATTCAGTTTCCACTTGTTCAGAAGCTGATAGGCTAATATAAAAGAGATGCATAGATGAGTTGAAGTCAAAATTTCAAAGAGAAGGAATGGTAAATGAATTGGCTGCAAAAGGTGAATCTAGCAGCCAAGAAAACATACATGGAAATGAAAATGGTGTTTTGAGAGCAGAGAGGGCTACCATTGTGGTAAGTAACAAGCCCAGGAGTTCAGGGGAGTTGTCCAATTTAGAAATTCGCAGTATGCTGGCGAAAAAGGCTAGGATGGAGATCACCAAGAAGCTTAAAGAATGGAGCACAAATGCTACTTCTCAAACTTCATCTGAGAAGGAAAAAGAAGAAGCAAATTGCTCGTGAAGTTATCAAAAATGATCTGAGAAGGGATAAAACTGCTCATGATGCTATGGTGGATCCAAAATATCATGCGAGCAGAAAAAGTGGCTGGTCTTTAGTGCTCTGTTTGATTTAGAACCAGAAACTACGTCAATGACTGTTCCAGATCCTGACTTCCATAATTTCGACAAGGATAGAATGGAAATATCTTTTGATGAGAATCAAGTCTCGGCTGCTTATGATACTGATGATGGCATGCCACACTATTATGCTCTGATTCGCGATATGATATCTAAAAATCCATTTAAAGTGCAATTCAGCTGGTTGAACTCCAAAAACAACTTCGAACTCTGCCCAATTAATTGGGTTGGTTCTGGCTTCCTCAAGACCAGTAGAGATTTCAGGATAGGCAAGCCAGAAATCAATAAGACGCTCAATTCTTTTTCCCACTAGGTCAAGTGGGTGAAAGGGGCTGGTGGTGTTATCCAAATTTTCTCCAGAAAGGGGCATGTTTGGGCTCTGTACATGCATTGGTCTCCTAAATGGAATGTGCTAACTTCAATGATATGATACACAACTATGATATGGTGGAAATGCTTGGCAACTGCACTGAGAAGGAAGGTGTCACTGTTGTTTCATAAGTCAAAGTAGTTGCTTCACGTCGGTATTCCATCATCATTTGGACCCTAATATCTTCATATTCCAAGGAAAGAGATGTTTCACTCTCTTATCAGGTCCCTTCATATTTGCTCATAGGTCAAAAGGCTCCAAATGCTCCCATTGGTTGCTGGGAGTTGGATCCTGCAGCCCTGCCCTTGAAACTTCTTTTTTTTTTTTTTTTTTTTTTGAACTTGGTAACTTTGTATTATATCACAAAAGTACATACAAATGCACCTTTGAGATGTACTCTAACCTTATATACAAATGCACTCCAGACTCCACTTCTCTATTTCTATATCGAGTTATAGAAGCAGTGTCTTTTGAGTATAATTGATACACCAAAAACATAACAACAAAATGCAGTTTAGTTTAACTTCCTGCACACTTTTTTCTTTGCCTTCAAAACATCTGGAATTTCTCTCTTTCCAGATTGCCCATCATATTGAAGCAGGGATGATTCTCCATCTAATTCTGTCTTTTGCAAGGACACTTGCCTGCTCCCAGCTATATAAGGCCTCAGTAACTCTCCTAGGCATAGTCCAGGATATGCCTTTAAGGTTCAAGAAAATCCTCCAAAGCTGTTGAATATATTTGCAGTGTAGAAATAGATGGTTTACAGTTTCTAAGGTTTCCCACATAGGAAACACCTAGAGCATAAGGTTATGCCCCTTTTCATTACATTGTCCTGAGTTAGGGCAGCTTCTTTAGCTATCAGCCAAATAAAGCATGAAACTTTGTGTGGAATTCTACACTTCCATATTTGTTTCAAGGCCAGTTGGGCAATGTTGGCTTGATTGATCCATCTACTTGTAAGCTAAATGTACTTTGAACTCTCCTCTATGGTTGCCTTTCCACCAAAGCATATCCCCATTTGCCTGAAGTCCAGTAAAGTGTCACGATCCAAAGTATACCCTAGGTGTAACATGGCGTATAGAACCCCAAAAGACCCTGCACAAGCCACTTAGAATACATCATACAAGATAAAAGAATTATAGATTTCAAAAGAAACATTTTCATCAACATAAAAAAGTTTGACAAAGCGGAAGTATAACATAGTCTCAACAAGTCATCTAAACATCAATAGAAGTGGTTGGGACGTAACCCATATACCACTTACATCATCCGAATACTAGAAAGACATAAAGCAAGTAAATGTGTCTTGATCCTCGGAACATGAGGACTCACAAACTCTTGAATCCGAAAGAGTGATCAACTAGCCACAAGTGTGAGAGGTAGGAGCGTTGGACCCTACATTAATGAGACAATGTAGGCACAAGTATGCATCAGTACATGTAATGTACTAAGTATGGGACAATATGCATAAAATAGACATGGTAGCATGAATAGCTTAAATCATGTTAAGCATGACCAGTATTTGAACATTCAAAAGCTTAAAGGAGCAACAACATATAAATCATAAGATATGGTCAATGCGTTTCAAATAAAAAACCTAAGAAAGCTTTGAAGAAACATATTCGTATTTGTGGGATATTAGCTTTAATCGACAATAAGACCATGAGAGCTGGAATCCGGTATATCCCTCATACCGAAAGAATGAGATTCTACTTGCCAAGGTAGAATCCGTACACATCATCTTTTGCTTAAGTGGATCCACTAGCTAGGTCACTTAAGACAATCCTACGGGGGCACGTAGTTAGGGACTAGAGGTTGCTACTAGAGACTACCCTATTTAAGCCTCCACCTCAAAGCCCTCTCGGTGCTAAGTCTAAATCCCAAACAGAATAGATAAAATCAAATATCATTATAACATAAGAAAGGCAATGATCAATACCAATGCACATCTTAAAGATCAAAACATAGAATAGCTCCTTAAATTACAATTCAACCATAGGTGAGAACCTTTCACCAATGTGAATCCATATGTGAGAAATACCTTTCACAATCATGATCATATTCGTATGTGAGAAAACCTTTCACAACAACATTGATACTTTCATCTAAAAACACCCTATCATCATAGACATCATTTTCATAAGACATGCATAATCCTTCAAAATTCATAGAAGTTCATAATTAAAAATCATGAATCATGCTTGGGTTCATATAATTTCAACTAGATATCATGTAATTTACATCAAATCATGCAATAGAAGACTTAATCAACAATAAAAATCATAATTGAATGAAACCATGTAGAACTAGGAAGAACCTTAATTTGATCAATTGAAATTGGATTGAGAAATTGAAAACCTTGGGGACCCCATGGGTGAATATTCACATACCTTGCTACTTAAAGCCCTAGATGAATGGTGAATTGAAGACCTTGGAGTGAACCCTAGCTTCTTCTTCTTCCTTAGATTGAGAGGAATTTATGAGAGTGAATTTGGTTGAGTTTTGGGAAAATAGAAGAATGGGTTTATAGTGGGTAGATTTAGGACTTAAAGTTTTATATAGGGATAGAAGCAAAAATGACATAGTAAGTCTTAAAACATTTAGGAAATGACCCAAAAGCCCTTAAGAATTAAATATTGTACTAGTCTACGGGTCAGACCTACAGACTTTACGGTCCGTACTGGTAAACCGTAGACCAAGTAGTGGGACCTTAAAATCACCCAAGTTTTGACGAGACCTTTCGATGGTCCATAGGACTTCCTACGGTCTGTAGATCCTAACCATAGAACTCAACTTTAACCCCAAAATTTCACTAAGTCTGGATAGCTTCTATGGAACACATCTACGATTCGTAGACCATACGTCGGACCAGCCTGGTCAGCCGTAGGATAAGGTACTGGGGATTTTCAAAAATTATTTCCCCTATTTCTACGAGACTGGTCTACGACCCGTAGAAAGTTCTACGAACCGTAGACTGGTCTCATAGACCTGAGCCAGTATCCAAAAATTCATGCACTTATTCCTTTTTTGAAATCCGAGGTGTTACATAAAGTTTACAACCATCTTGAGGAGTTCTATCAATCTCATCACTTCCCAGTCATTTGGTTGTCTCTTGAAGATGAAATTCCACCCTTGTGGTGTCAAGAGTTCTGCAATAGTCCTTTGTTGGAACATTGCCAAATTGTAAATATTAGGGAAAAGGGTTTTCATGTTACCTTTCTCATGCCATCTATCCTTCCAAAATTTGATCTTTTTCCCATTCCCTACTTTCATCTTGAAATTGGGTTTAACTTCCTCCCATAAGACTAATGGATCTCCATAAACTGGTCCCATAAGGTGTGGTCACAACCTTAGTCATCCAATTGTCTTCATCCTCATATTTGGTACCTATCACTCTTCTCCAAAGTGTTTGGTTTTCATTTGAGTATTTCCACAACCACTTCATTAAGAGTGCTTATGAAGCTCCACATTCTTTATTCTCAGACCACCATTCTTCTTTCCAGTTGTCACTGCATTCCATTTTACTAGATGAAAATCTCTATTCTCTTTGTTTCCTTGCTATAAGAACTTCTTTCTTATGTTGTCTAGCCTTTTAGTGATCCCTGCTAGGATGGGAAATAGAGACAACATGTATGTTAGGAGAGCATCAAGAACTGAATTAATGAGGGTTAGTCTTCCCCCTCTTGACAGATAGTGAGTTTCCCATCTGGCCAGCTTCTTCTCACACTTCTCTACCACACCATTCCAAATTTCTAAGGACTTGGATTTTGTTCCCAATGGCATACCTAAATAAGTTATAGGTGGAACACTTACTTCACCCCAGGATTGAAGCTAACAAGTACATATTGTTGACTTCATTAATAGGATACATAAAGCTTTTTTCTGGTTAAAGTGCAACCCGAATACACCTTCAAACAACACCAAGATCACCCTTAAGTACTTCAATTGGTCTTCCTCAGCTCCATAAAAAATCAGTGTATCATCTGCAAACTAAAGATGTGTCACTTCCAAGCTTTCTGTTTCCTCTCTAGCCATATCAAAACCTTCCATACATCTTCTCATATTGGTTGCCTTGATCGTGTTATTCTTTCACTCCATAGTAATTAAGAATAGAAAATGAGACAATGGATCACCCTGCTTGAGTCCTCTTTGAGTTTGAAAGAAACCTACAGGGCACCCATTAATCAGAATAGAGAAGCTAACTGTAGAAATGCAAAAGCTGATCTAGTTCAACCACTTCTGTCCCATCATCTCTAACATCTTCAGAAGGTACTTCCAGTTTACCGAACTTCTTAGCATGAAAATTGCTAAAAGAGAACCTCAGGGAAAAGTTGCAAATACTTCAAACTTAGAAAAGACATGTGGTGAAAGCAAGGAGACAGAGAAGTCCTCTGTGGTTGACATCAACAATGTGACAAAGGGCGAAAAGACTCCCAGAGGAATATGCTTCTAACGGTGCAAGCAAATTGGCTAGACACTTTAAACATTCCATTTATGAGGTTCTTCAAACGTTGCAGACATGAGAACTACTCTGTAACACCCCAAAAATTTGAAAGTTAAGACCCGAACTATTCTTCATTTACTTGTAGGGTCATATCGGGTGATTCTTAAATTGTCCATGTGTGAAGGTAAATTCTTTAGTGTGAGAATGATTTTGGATATCAATTAAGGTCATTAGAAACTCCTAGCACAAAGTAGAGTTGAAAGTTTCCTTACCGATTAAGTTTTGATGTAAGATTCTCTTTGGGTCAACTTCAAACGATCATATATCTTAGAATATAAAGAGTTACGTGGCCCATAACCTATCAAATTAAAGGTATTTGAATCTTCTTTCCAACGCCACCAATTTCGCAACAATCTGAGTTTTGAGTAAAAAGTTATGACCATTTTAGTAACCTGATATAGTGCAGTGATGAATTAGTCGACGGAAAAACATTAAAAAGGGTCGTTTTTGTCTTTTTACCTCTAAGAAAACCCTAAACGAATTTCTTGACTAATTAATGACCCAAAACAATCAGATTTTCATCTCTTAATTCATCATTCTCTTCTCTCTCAAACCCTAAGGCAAAACCCTAAGGAAAAATCAAAGTATAAGACTCCCTTCAAGATTCTTTCAATCTTTTTCAAGATTTTTCTTCAAGATAAGTCTTTCTCCAAGAATTTCATTCTTTCCAACTCAAATTCCTCCATACAATTATGAATCACTAATGAAAATCATAATTCTTGGCCATAGAGATTTCAAGAAAATTATTCAAGAATCTCAAGAAAGGTTTTCTTGATTGTTCTCCTTCAAGCTAGGGTTTCAAGGCTTCTATTCAAGTTCTTTTTCAAGATTCTTCAAGAACCTTGTTCTTTCAGGTATGTAAGGCTATCATAGTGTTGGACTAGTTTGTCCTCACGTCCTACATCTACTTTCAAATCAGTAAACGAGTAATCTAGGATTCTATCCCTAGATTTGAGTATTCTTGAGATGAGATTTGAGTTCTTGAGTTCCTTATTCTTTTTGAAATTCTATTCCAAATTATTGAATTGCTATATGTTATGCATTAAGATTCTTGAGTTGATTCGTTCATGTCTATATTTCAACATGAACCCTATTAATTGAGTATTCTTGAGATGAGTAGTATCGTTGAGTTCTGAGTTCTTGAGTTTTTGAGTTCAGAGTATTGAGTTTTCTACATTGCTATTAAGATTCCTAAGTTGAGTCGTTCATGTCCATAATTCCGCATAAACCCTATGAAATGAGTTATAAATTTTGAGAAGCTTTTTAAAGCCAACACTTGAGTTTTAAATTGAGTTTTTGAGGAAGTAAAGATGAGTTTTGAAAAAGAGTTTCTAAAACATGATTAGTATGACAATTGAGTATGCCATCAATGTTTAAGAAGTATGGTATGTAGATATACCATCAATGTTTATGCAGTATGACTTCCCGAGTCATCAATGATCATATTACAATATGATTTTGATATATTTTTGAGAACGAGTTTTCATGTATGGATTGAGTAAGAGTATAAGAGAACTAAGTATTCCCCAAAGGTGTCTGTTTTTACATTGATAAAAGAGAAACTTTGATTTCTAAATGAGTTATGAGTTCAAAAGATATTTCAAGAGCAGTTACCTCTTTTAAGAGGATAGTTTGAGCAATTATCTCAAACCAGTGAAAGAGTATGTTTTTAAACATTGAGCATGAGTATATATTATTAGGAGTAGTATTGAGCACCGATATGGGGATGAGTTCAGACAACTCACATTCCTCATAAACCATGTATGCCAACATAGGTACATGATCATACTTTTTAGATGAATCCTAAGTGCCTTCGGGCAGAGCTTAGTGGATCCACTTAGTTGAGGTGTTCTATACCCCGGCAAGGTGTAGGACAGTTCTGGCAGCGTGGGCTAGACGGTGTATCATCACGTAACTCATAGTGATGGTTGTCGGTTAGAGAATCTCCCAAATAGAGTTAAAAGTGTATTTTTATTATATCACTTATTATGTCAAGGTTCAGAGATTCGTAAGTGTTTTTGTAAAGTTTTAAATGATTTCCTTCCTTTAACCCTTTACATTCAGTTGAGTTTATGTTTTATCTATTGCAGTCATATCAGTTCAGTTATTTGTTATTCAGCTATATTACGTACTCGTACATATAATGTACTGATGTCATTTGACCTGCATCTTTTAATGATGCAGATACACGTTATTAGGATCCTCAACAAGAGTCCGTTGAGATCACTTCATCTGCTCGTCAGCTTTTGAGTAAGACCTCTTTGCTTTTGGAGGTCTCCATTTTTATGAGCTGTTAGTAGTAGTTCCCTTGAGGAGTCGTGTGTCTTGTCCCGACACTCATCTTTGTATAGTAGAGGCTTCATAGATAGACAGTTTTGGAGTCTTTCTGTTTCAAATATTTTATTTAAAATTTATGTTTCATACTCTGTATATGCAGCGAAGTTTTGAGATTCAGTAAACTGTTTTAAACGTTTCTTTCAATTTGATGCTTATGTATGCTTGAGTTAGTCTTCTGCTTGTAGTCAGCTAGGATGAGTGTTCGCTTGAGGGCAACAATGGTTCTCGAGTGCCGACCACGTCCAGGGTATAGGCTCGGGTCGTGACATTCACGATTACACCACTTGGAGTAGCACACATGCCTTAACATTCTATTTGCTTTCTGGAACCATGGTGTTTCCCCAGGATAAGAAAAATGAAATTGATTCTAGAGTTGTCATGACTACACATGCCATTTTCCATGACATTGGTGAGCCAAATCAAGAGAAGAAGTATTTCAATATAGTTTCAGTCATTCTAGCCGATATCAATCAGTTCTTAAGTTGATGCAAGAATAGATACCGATTTTTCCAAGGATGTAACCTCTTGTTTCAATGGTGGATGTCCAAACATCTAGCTAGGAGAGGAGAAAAGGGTAAACAAAATTTAGGAAAAAAGGATAGGCAGGATAGTATAACTTCCCATGAATCATGTTTAGTCTTCGAAGTTTCAGAACTAAGGAAATCTGAAAAAGGTTGGGCACAGGTTCTTTATGATTTCATAGAAAAAATTATTCAATAGGTGTTCGAGAGGTTCATGTCCAAAAGAGTCGTTATACAAAGGAGATAACTCCCTTTCTTGACCCTTGTGGGTATTCGAGGTATAAGACCTTTCTCTCTTAATCGAGTGATGAGATAGTTTTGGGAGGAAACAAATTATACTCGGGCAAGGGAATACAAATCAGTATGTCATTGACTATGATGGTTGCGGAAAAGTGCCTTATGCTAGTGAGATTCTTCACGAATGGCCGGGATGTGGTTACTTGGAAAAGGAAAGCATCGCCGAAGATGGGTATAATGTTGGATATGACGAGTCATACAAGGGATGATTGAAAATGGACTTAGGACACTTACTCCAAGGCCCAAGGGCGGATTTAAGAAGAGGTATGGGGTGTCACGTGACACTGCTTCCTTGGAAAAAATTACTAAATATGTGTTTACGATTAAAAGGGAAAAGCGGATAAACGAGTTATATAGTACAAAGTGACACTCCTTGACCAAATATTGTGCGTAGCTCAGTTGGTAAGCCTCTAAATTTCTAAGCTTGAGATCGCGGGTTCAAACCCGCATAACCTCATTTTATATACAACTTTTTTGTTTTTTACCCTGCTTTCACTTTAGTACGAATACAATTTTTTTAAAAAAACTATATATATATATATATAGTTTCTCATTTAAAAGGTGACACCGCTTACGAAAAATCCTGTGTACGCCACTACCAAGACCTAATGTCAACCGACAATTAGAAGATGTTGAATCAAAAGTCCAAGTTCAAAATCTTCTTTTTCAGCGATAATGAGATGAAAGGGAACAAGAGTTTTAACAAAAGGAATACGAGAATCAAAGAGCGTTAGCTTTTGTGACACAAGAGCTAACTAATACAAGAGCATGTTTGGCACAGTTGGATTTGAGCATGAAAAATCAACTCACCGCTCTCCAACACATGTCTATACCATATCGAGCCCCGTTGGTCGAACCTCACTTGGTGATCAACAAGTACCTCTTTCGAGGAGAGGTGGAGTAGGACCTTCCACCTTTTAGCTAGTTGTTTCCCCTGTGTGGCATTTATTTTTGTTGTATTGGCATTTTTCCTTTTCCTAAGATGTATCCCCCTATCACTTTGCCTTGTAGCGTCTTAGGAAAAGGGAAAATGCTAATACAATAGAAATCAATCCCACACCAGGGGAAGTAACTAGCTAAAATGTGGAAGGTCCTGCTCTGCCTCTTGTTTTCTCCACCTCTCCTCGGATCAGGCACTTGTTGATCACCAAATGAAGTTCGGCCAACAGAGATATGCTCTTGTGTCACAAAAGCTAAGGCTCTTTGGCTCTCGCATTAGCCCATTGTTCCTGGTTGAGATGAGGCCTTGGAGTAAATGTCCTAAGTAAGTCCATTTTCAACCATCCCTTGTATGACTCGTCATATCCGACATTATCCCTGTCTTCGGAGATGCTTTCCTTTTCCAAGTAACCATATTTCGACCATCCTCAAAGGATCTCACATGCATAAGACACCTTTTTACAACCATCATAGTTAATGACATACTGATTGGTATTCCCTTTCCCTTATATAATTCGTTTCCTTCTGAACTATCTTATCACTCGATTAGGAGTGTAAGGTCTTATACCCCGAATACCACAAGGGTCGAGAAAGGGAGTCGTCTTCCTTATATTACGACTCTTTGGACAAGAAGTTCTTGAACATCCATTTAATATTTTCCTTCCAAATTATAAAGAACTTGGGCCCAACCTTCTCTCGTTCCCTTAATTCTAAAACTTCGAAGACTCAACATGAATTCATGGGAAGTTATACTATCCTGCCCATCCTGTTTACCCTCGTAGCTAGATGTTTGGACATCCACCATTGAAGTAATAGGTTACATCCTTGGTATAATTGGTGTCCGTTCTTGCTTCGACTTGATGACCGATAGATATTGGCTAGAATGATCCGAACTATATTGAAATACTTCTTCTCCTGATTTGGCTCACCAATACCATGGAAAATGGCATGTGTAGTCATGAATACTCTAGAATTAATTTTGTTTTACTTGTCCCGGCGAAAAGATACGATTGTTCCCAGAAAGCAAATAAAGAATCTTAAGGCACGTGTGCTATTCCAAGTGGTGACATTCATTAGGGAACTTCTCAAAGTAGTTCTCCCGTCCCCAATGTTCGACGAACCTCATAACTGGAATGTTTGAAGTGTCTAGCCAATTTGCTTGCACCAGTAGGAACATATCCCTCTAGGAGTCTCTTCATCCATTGTTGTTACCAACCACAGAGGACTTTTGTCTCTCTACTTTTACCACATGTCCTTTCTAAGTTTGAAGTATCTGCAACTTTTCCCTAAGCTTCTCTTTCAACGTCTGTCATGATTCTAAGAAGTTCCAAGGGCTGCAGGATCCAACAACCAGTGGGAGCATTTGGAGCTTCTTGACCTTTGAGCAAATATGAAGAGACCTGATAAGAGAGTGAAACATCTCTTCCCTTGGATTCCATGAGTGTTATCTAACAACCCATATTGACATTTATAAACATTTCTTATACTTTTCCATAGTTTTTATCTTTTAACATATTATTTTAAGTTTGACTTAGAATTTTGAATGATCCTATAAAAGTCATAGTCCATGAATATTAGGAACTCTAATAGTCTAGAAAGTAGTTCTCATGCATATCCTGAAGCCAATTATGATCTTTAAAGATTAAAAGCAGGGTTTTTTTTGGTTACCCACTCGGTGTCAGGAGCCCGCATTGGATCTTCGACTAATTCTAGATCGCGCATTGCAGGGCCCATTCAGGGTTGGCACTCCCAACATGACTTTCTCCATACCTAGGGCTTGAACCCGAGACTTCTGGTTAAGGGTCGAGCAAAAATGAAGTTGTAATAGTTTTAACGAGATGTGATTTTAATACATTGCATGTTAATTACGTTATTGAAAAAATAATTTATTCTATAGATGAAATTTGTCATATTTGTGGAATGGAACCTGAAACCTTAGAGCACATTTTTCATTTGTATGTCATGTAAAAGATGAACCCGACACTTGGGCCGAATTTGCATGATATCTTATATTTTGTTGCTTGATGGAAAAAATTAGTTTTGGAAGTTAGTTTTTATTTCTGATGTAACTGGCAGTACATATCTATTTTATGGATGATGTGAAAGGTAGAACAACAACAACATATCCCGTGTAAGCCCACGAGTGTGGATGTGAAAGGCTAGTAATAAATATATTTTTTAATTCAATTCTATGGAGTGAAGGTGATGTATTATCCAAAGCCTTGTTTGATTTGACGAATTTATAAGTAGGTGAATAATGTTAAATACTATTTGAGATGTTGTTAACGTTAATTTACTATTTTTTTCTCCAGAGTTGTGGTGCTTTGTGTTGGTACAGGTTTGGATAAAAAGGTTCACAAGAGAGTATTATAATGGTAGCCTTGAAGCCTAATGGTGATATGATTCATGTTTGTGGTAGTCCAATTCATTTTGTTGGAGAAGTCATAATAGCTTGAGTGTTGTCAATAAAAAAAACAATTCAAATGGCTGCTAAGTATGATTGGAAAAATATAAGTATTTTCAAATTGCCAGTTGAGACTAAGTTGAGGTGTTTAGATGTGCACTCTCAAAGTTGGAGTGCTTACTTGCCAATTGAAGCCAAGTTTGAGTGTTTGTTTATATATTATGCCTTTGATTAGTGCATATTGTGTTTCTCAGTAAAAAAGGTGATTTTGTTAATTGCTTTGAATAATTTATATACAATCTTGAGACAATTTTTTAAAAATTGTGCATTGTATTGAGTGTGCCACGATTTACAACATAGAGATTGTTGGAATTCTACTAATATTGACTCATGATATACACTGCGCCTGTATATGGACAAATAAAAGGAATAAAAAGGCTGCGTATCGGACAAATAAAAGAAATAAAAAGGTCGTGTTTTGGACAGTGCAACTGAAAACCCTGCTACTTGATTGAAAGTGAGAAACGGTGGTTACAATTCTCCTATTTAAGGGTTTTGATTGCCCTCACCCTGGTGTTTCCTCTGTTTCAGAAGGTATTAATTCTTTCTTCTCCGTTGTTTTCGATTTCTAGTGCTGCATTTTTTCTTTGATTTTTAGCTGCTCTCAATCGTTAAAACCCATGAATTGCAAAAATGGGGGTATGTCGAAAAATGCTAATAGCTGATTTGAGTGATGAGCTACCTTAAAAATGTAAGGATCATGGTTGCATTAACACCTTGATCGACAACGTTTGTTGTTTCTTCTTTGATTGTTAGAATTACTAGACCCCATAACATGAATGTAGGCGATATAAGAGAGGCGCAACCCTAGTAATTGAACGGTCATGGTTATGTTACCTATCTGGGCAAAACATTACTTCATTAATTGTTACTCCCTTGTTCAAATCCCAGCGAAGACAAAAAACACTAGGTGATTCTTCCCCTCTGTCCTAGCCGACAAGAGTTACCTGTACTTGTTGTTGGTGGGAGGTGGCAGGTAACCCGTCGAATTAGTCGAGGTGCGCGAAAGCTGGCCCAGACACCACGGTCTTTAAAAAAAATTATTATTTCCCTCAGTTCAATTTGTTTGTCCTACTTTTCTTTATAGTCCATTTCAAAATGAATGTCCTACTTTCCTTTTTTAGCACATATCAAGATTCAAAAGTATTTTTTACTTTCTTAAACTCCGTGCGAAGTCAAAATAAGACAAACAAATTGAAACGGAGGTAGTAGTACTTATCTTTATCTTTTTTGAGCTTTACACATATCAAGATTCAATCTATTATCTGCTTGGAATTTTGATCCACCACCCCCTCTTTGTTAGCTGTTTCTGCATTCACAAGTTCAATTTGTTGTTTAATGTTGTGTGTATAACGTTCCGTTTGCGCCTACCACACTAGACTACGTGGGTCTATTCTTGAAATAACAAAGGTAGTCGAAAGAAGCAGCAAAAGGGAGATTGACCATCAAGTTGCCTAGATAGGAGTTACATCATTTATTTTTGACATCTTAATATGCCTTGGTCCACCATTTCATCTATTGTTTTTATTAGTTTTTTTTTTTTCTAAAGTTAAACTTCTAGTTGATATTTTCATGAGTTTCATATGCTATGTAGGATTTAAGAGTTGTTGGGGAAGCATACTTTGTATACGGAGGAGATGGAATGGGTGAATGAAGCATGTGATAAGTGCAAGAAGGACTGCCTGTTGATTCATAGAAAGAGGGTTCCTTCTTTCTGTAAAGCAATGACTGACAAAAGTTGCTTACAAGTTCTGGTAAAGTGTGATTCTTGTGTGCACTTATTTTCGCGACTTAGTTTAAAGTACTCGTTTTAAATATATAGTTGGTTTTGATCACTATATGTGCAATTAGTTGTTCTTGTAGTCAATTGGCCACTTGTTGATGACATCGTTTTGCTTGACATTTTGAAGACTAACCTTTAATTTTTACTCTAGTTGTTTTTTTTACCTCATCAATGTACTGAAAATTTGTGAAATATTCAAAGAACCAGTTACATTTCGGGATGTCAACTTTTGAGCATACCCTCTAGGTTCATGATTGTACTTCCAAGACATCTTGAAGGACTCAATCCTAAGTCTTTACCAAGGAAAGATACAACACCATAGCTAACTAGCAGGCTTAAAGAAAAAACTCTCTTTTTCTCCATAGAAAACCTTTCAAACACTCCTAAAAAAAATATAGTATCATATCACCGTATTTAAAGCAGCCCCAACACAGAAGACTGTTATAGTATTAAAACTCATCCTTGTTTTTTCAGATCGTAAAATTAGATTATTACTTTAGTCCAAGAGGATTAGCAGATTCCTGTGAACTCAGAAAGTCAAAGTTCAAGAATATCTCTTAGGATCTAAACTTGGAATGAGGAGATAATAAGCTCCAAAAATTTTAAACTTTGACGTAGTTACAAAACTTACTGGTTTATTAAAACCATTAAACACCAGAAAAGAAGTTAACTTATTTTGATGAAAACATGGTCTTGCTTATGTTCAGAACTTTCTGACAAAATTTCATTTGAGATAAGATTCAATTTGAACCTTTCCCATCTGAAATTAACTGATTAATAAAGTACAGCTCGTAAGCGATAAATTTCAAGTGAATGCTCTTCTGAAAGTGAGACTGGTATTCACTTGATGTAAAATTTAAGACGATAATGAATCAGCGATCCAAACTTTGACAATCAAATTGAAGAAGAACTTGATCAGGAAGCATGACAAATGTAATGATTTTGAGAGAAGATGCCTCATGAGGTGCAGAATTTGTACCTACTAAGGAAGAACGGTCAAACTGGTAATTATGTGAGCTGTAAGTTTTCCACATTAAAATTTTTGAGACAAAGCAAAATATGTACAAACTCAAGTATCCTTAACATCACAAGTGTTTTCCTGAAATTTCTAGAGAGAAGACGTGAATGCACAAGGTGTAGGATCTTACCAATTAAAGGATGGATTGCTGAAGTAATAATAATGTGACCTATAATTTCTCAACATCAATATACCCAATGTTGTCTGGGGGCACTGGTCTAGGCGCCTGCTCTTATGCTTGGTTATACCTGGGTTTGAATCCTCACACCTAGACGCTACGTTTTTTAGTTGAACAAATTCTATGGTTACAATGTCCTAATCAAACAAAAATCTTAAAAGTTGTTGCAGGCTGGATTTGAATCCAAACCTTTTGGTGAAATTAATTGCCCTTCACCTATAGAACCTAGGGCCTTTTTATTAAACTGGGTGTCACTTTAGTTTATTTCTACGATTTCTTCTATACATACACACACACATATACACACTGTTCTGATCTAGGTGTGCGGCTACTGTTGCACCCCCTCCCTCCTTAATAGATCCATTGGACTTGCAGGCCAAACTTTTTAGCTAGTAATTGACATGACAATGTTAAAATAGTGGTGCTCTGCCATCTTCGAATTTAGGTCAACCTTAAGAGTACTGTACAAGATTTCCATGCCAATCAGAGGACAAAGAGAAGTTTTGATGCAACATATGTGGCTCTAATTCCTAGTAAGCAGGCGCTTCTGAATTAAAGGACTTTAGACCCATAAGTCTCATCACTGGCATATACAAGGTAGCAAAAATATTGGCGGACAGATTTCCAAAGGTAGTGGATAGTCTGGTCAATTAGCATCAGATGGCTTTCATAAAAGGGAAGGGAGACAGATCATGCATGCTGCACTCATTGCTAGTGAGTGTGTGGATTCCATTTTGAATGGGGATGAACCTGGGGTCATTTGCAAATTAGACATTGAAAAGACATGTGACCATGTAAACTGAAAGTTCTTGTTGAATATCCTCAACAAATGGGCTTTGGTCAGAGATGGTTGGGTTGGATTGCATTTTGCATCAGTATGTTAGATTCTCTATCCTTGTGAATGGGGAACAAATGTTTTTTTTTCCCTTATGAGACGGGACTTTAGACAGTGATCTTCTTCCCACCCACCCCCTTCTGTTCATTTTTCCAATGGAAGGCTTTGACAACCTGATGAGGATAGCAATTTTAAAACAGGTGGATCAAAGGTTTCCAAATAGGTGGTTACATGAGACAAGTTAAGGAAATTTGTCATCTGCTCTATGCAAAGGACACTGTTATTTTTTGTTAGGCTAAGGCGGAGAAGATAAGATTCATCAGAATGATCTTGCTGATTTTTTGAAGCCACTTCCGGTTTGAAAGTTATTAAGGAAAAAATTTGTTACCAATTAAGGAGGTGACCAATATTCAGATTCTGGCTAATATACTAGGTTGTAAAGTGTAAAACATGCCCACAGTCTATTTGGGCATATCACTTGGCAACAAACACAAGGATGCAGAAATATGTGATGACATTATGGAGAATACAAAAAGGAGATTAGCAAGATGGAAGGCTCTGTATTTGTCACTAGGAGGCAAACTCACTCTCATCAACCCAGTCTTAGATTCTATCCCATGATGGGAAAATCAGCAGCATTGAGAAAATCACGATGAATAACTTGAGTCTGCTGTATTTTTGGTGTAAACGGGATTTGGTGACCTACTTAGTTCTTGAAAATATCAAAACAGATATCTTTGTGTTAATGGTCTTAGGTCCTCCATACAGTACAGTAAATTTTCTTGCATAACATAAAACATTTGTCCCGTTTAGATTCTCATGGTTCCAAATCCTTAGAGATAAACACAACTATTTAAGAGGACGCTAAATAAATGCCACTAGTAACATAATTCAGACACCTAGCATTTTTCCATTTTGGGACCGCAATATATTCATCCTATTGCACTTTTGGCACCCAATGCTTTGCTCTTTTACAATTCACTCCCTACTTCTGCCCGTTATAGAGGCAATCGGGAAAACCTTGCAGAATGCAAATGTAACCTAGGAGTAGTGAGCTAATCCAATCAACCATATATTGATTGGATACATAAGTAAGCTTGATTACTTTTTCAGTTATGGTAGAGATGGGTGTTTTATCTACTGAGTGCAATTCTATCTGTCTGATCTTCCTTTCAACCATCTTCCCGTGCATGTATAAAATTCAAGAAATTTTCAACCACTTGAATTTCCTAATATAAGTTACCTTTCAGGTATGTATCTATGCACTTGATAATGATCATGATATATGTTGGTCAATTTTTGCAGTAGAGACCAAATGACCTGTTTAAGTTTTAGAACTCATGCCAAACACCTATGAGTTCTGAAACATCTTGCTTTCAAAAGATTGCCTGCTCTAAAAAAAAGATCTTGGAAAAGATTCTTCAATATTTCTCATGAGCTATTGCTTCTACCATATCTATGAAGTATCTCCTTAACTCCCCCAAGGAAAAACATATGTGTTATATTACTTTAAAATCACTCTGCTTGAAGGATTTAAAAGTCCACTTTCCACTTTTCAAAGAGCTTAATACAAAAATGAAATGCTATATGCTCATAAATTTTAGAAAGAAAAAAACTGCTTATGAGCAACTTTAGCATTCGAACCTACCATAGGTGTTTCCATGGACTTTCTTCTTCTCAGACAGTCCTTGCACTTTGCAGAGCATTTAGTCAAACTTTTTCATTCACTCATTATATGATTCTGTATCTTCTTTTAGTTACTTGAAATCATGTAAATCTATTAAGGTCAACATTATTTCTGGAATATCATTCAGATCTTACTAGAGTAACTGTCAAATTTTTAGTGTGAAGATGATAAATCATTTAATGAACTTTGAAGATTCTTAAAGGAAAATACTTGATAGTGGTATTGAGGCATTTGCATATTTGTGAATCTTAATTTGTAGTCTCTGGCAATTTTCATGCTTTATTTTCTATGGAAAATATCTTGCATAAATGCATCAGTTACTTTAACCTTCTCTTTGCCATATCATGTATTTTATGTTTGATCAAATGAAAGGGATGCATTGCTATCAAGATTGCTTTGACATTAGTATTATAAATAATTGTACCATCCAGAACTCACAAAATTTCCAAGCATATGGTCATAAACCTGTTTCTTTTATTTAGCATTTGGTATCGATATGTGGTATTTCTTAGTTTTAATTTCTGCAATTTCTTTTCAGATTTTACCCCCAAAGTTTGCTCGATCAGTTTCACACCTGGCTGATCAGGTAACGCATGTAGAGGATTCAAGTGGATTGCGATGGCGGGTAACAGTGTGTTACTATCAGGGTTTATTAGCTATCCAACAGGGGTGGCCGGAATTTGCATCACAGCATGGTCTGGATGTCGGAGACCTCTTGGTTTTCCAGTATGCTCTGGGTCAGCACTTCACTGTTCAAATATTTGATACGAATGGTTGTGAAAAGATCATTTTCTGCTGTGACACTGGCAAGGGTAAAAAAAGAGCAACGACCTATGTTGAAGAAACCACCCGGGTTAGAGATGCTCAATATGATCACGAAGACGGCAGGTTGTGCTTGCACCAGTCACGTTTTGAAATGCCAGCAAGCAAACCTCTTGCAGAAGGACTGTTGCCACTGTGTGAGGCTGGAATCAAGGCAACTGGTATGGTTAGTAGACCAGCAGAGGATATTCCACTGCTGGGTCCAAAAGATAAAAGATCCAAAAAAGCATCTCAATTTGGTAAGCTTTCTGTTCACAATAAATTGTTAGGATTCTTTTGTTTTTTGTTGTTTTGTCTTGAATATACATATTAGGGCTATGTAGTTGAGGCAGTGATGACTCAGCTGAAGCTTGGTTTTGCTGATGCTACCTGGCCTAAATTTAGTCTCAGGTGTTTAGATTCTGTAAAGCTCAACCTTGTAGACTCGTGAATACAGTGAAACCTTTTGTTCTTTTTGTTGATTGATTGTATACCAAATTGCATTACTTTCCTTAGTGTATGTGTTGGAGGACCTTAAATTTTGTTCTTCAATCATCAGCTTATAAAACTATTTTCCTCTCTCTTCCCAGTACTCATCAGTATAACCCTTCTTTGGTTTTAATCTCTTTGTCCTATCCATTTAATTTCTCATATTTTTCTCAGTCTCTATGATTTTCTCAAGTTCCCTCTGGTGAAAATGTCGTTCTACCTTCCATATTTGACTCAAAGATTCGGGTTCCACGCACTACGTTCAGCAGTATCTATTTCATAATTAATTGCTTCCCTCAAAGCAACTGGGGGTATTTTGTGATTCTAATTATTATTGAAGTTTTAAATTGTTTTTCTTGATCATTGGGGAAATGATTAAGAATATTTTGTACAATATCCTTAATGATGATGTCATAGCAATCTGGAATTCCTCAAGAAACTTGCCTTACACACGGACCTCTTATATATTGACATCCCATTTCATTGTATGTTTCTCTTTACTTGGTAACAGAGTCTCCATGATCTTGGTTGAGACTTAAGCTGTTTCCACCTACCAGAGTCTCACACTGTCAATTCTGCCAAGTTTTCTTTCTTTTCAGTTTTACTATTTTGACCTCTTTTTGGTGACGTTCCTGCTGCACAACTCCTCTTCCTAATGACTGTTTCAGTAGCATCCGTTTTTCTTTTGTTATCATTCAAGAGGCACTGTATTTCTTCTGGATAATTTTTCTAACAGCACCTAACTACTTTTTAGTCCATTCCAGTCGGCTCCACATCTATTCAGTCTATTCTTGTAACAACTTTTACTGTCATTAGTCCAACAACTTTTTTGATTACCCTTCAACTGTCAATTAAATCTGAAGTCGATGATGTTCCATAGATTTTCATCCAAGAACCTCTTTTTGGTGTAAGAAGCACTTGCTTTTTGCCTGCAATCACGGATGATTTTCATGGGGAAAGACTTTCCTTGAACCACCCTTTTCTTTTGCCGATTTTGTTCGCTATTCTAATGACTTTTAAGCTATGTTGCTCGGATTCTTCAAAAATATTGTCGTCTGCATGCTGGATCCTCCAAAAATACTGCATTTTTTTAAGGATCTGACCCAGGTACGGTAACATTATAGGAGAATCTGAGAAACATGGCTTTTGAGTGTATCTTGTTTTCAAACTAAGCTGTAATCAAACCCACTTTGAGTTTGGGTGGTGGTGTTGAAAGTCAAAAGAATCATAAGAATATTGTGTAGAATATTCTTAATGATTATGTCCCAAGATTTGAATCTCAAGAATTATGAAACTTCTCTTATTTTGTGTAATTCAAAATTGTAGAGGTCTTTTGAATGTTGTTAACAACCATCTGTAAATCTTCTCCAATTTCAAATTATCATTAAAATTTGTCTGAGTACTGGATTTCTTTTTTATTTTGGAAATATCAAGACTTATTATTCTATTTGAAATTTTTTGATTTTACTACTCAGGATTTCCCAATATATGAGCTAATTTGTAATTTGATTCCTACTTTATTGATTGTACTAATACTAATCATGTCCTCCGTATAAGACATTGGCCTTTGAATGGCCCCTACTCCTGCCATCTGCGGCTTCACCTCTCCCCCTCACCAGCTTACATCCACCTTCTTTCAGCCCTTTGTGACCATCTTGTTGCGCTTCCAGAATAGAAGCAAAACCTTTTCCCTATATAGAATCCAATCACATATCCAAAGTGCATCTTTGTGTCACCCTTTTTGGCCTGGATTGTAGGAGAAGATGATATAGGTAAAAAGTGGGAGTCTTTAAGCTAAGGTACGATTGTGTTGATACTAAGGTGGTTTCTAAAAGTTTCACTTTCTCTTGTTGTTATTTTCTTTTGGAGAAGAAAGGGGTGTTTTCTTCATTAGCACCCCTGATCATAGTCACCGAGGCTTTGCATGAGCTTAGAATCAATTCAATACTGGTTCCGATGCGGTAGGGAAGTTTAAGACCAGTACCAAGAGGAAGCAAATGCTACTGGGTATAAAAAGAGAATCACAATTTTAGTCATTCATTTGGAAGATAGATGTAACTTACTCCCCTCTAAACAATCATGCTCTCCTTTCCTTGCTAGGTTGCTTAAATTGCAAAGTAGGAATTAAGAGTTTTTGACATGAAATCGCTTGTCTTAATTTAGGCCTGATCAAACTTCACTAGCTTGAGCTTCACTTGATCGGCTAGTAGGCATCCTTATCTTGTAAACTTATTTAATCTGGCCATTTGCATGTTGGTGTTGTGCTTTGAACTGCCTTTGAGCATCTTCTTGCTGTTTTTTTCCTTATGTACAAGATTCAGGAGAGGAGGAAGCAAATGGTAATGAAAAAGTCATCAAAAGTAAGCCTGCTGGTTTAGGAGACACACCATCCTTTCCTGCAATCAACTACTCATGTTTGGTGTCCATCAATGGTCGAGATTTTCTGGTAACACCTTGTTTAAATATCATTCCTTCTGTCATTTTTGTGGATTGCTATATTCTTACTATTTCATGCGTTCTTTATAGAATCGGGCAACTTGAAAGAAAACATAAGAAAATAATGTGGAATAAAAAAATACGAAGATTAAAGACTAGAAAAATAAGATAGGCGAAATTCAAGAAATAAATCCCCAAATCTCAAAAGTGATTATATAAGAACCCTAATTGATTGTAATAAACCTAATTAGCGGATTACGGCTAATCAAATTTAATCGCAGATTCAAATGAAGAACTTAGATGAATCTGATCTAGAACCCTAACTGAATAATTACAACAACAACATGCCCGGTGTAATCCCACAAGTGGGGTTTGGGGAGGGTAGGATGTATGCAGACCTCACGGACCTTTGTAGGGTAGAGAGGTTGTTTTCGATAAAGCCTCAACTTAAAAGAAATGTTATTGAAGCTGGATTGTGAGAATAATAATAACAAAAACATACGCAGTGTAATCCCACAAGTGGGGTCTGGGGAGGGTAGTGTATGCAACGTTACCCCTACCTTATGAAGATAAAAGGATTGCAAGAATATTATGATAACAAAATAGAAAGATATAAAGCAAATGAGGAAACAATAGTACTACAAATTGAATAATAAGAGACTACACGACTACTAAATAACCCCTACCTCTTCCACATAAAATATGACAACACTCGGTTACCTACTAGCCTTCTACCCTAATCATCGATCTTTGTTACCACTTCTCACACCTCTTTACTAGCACATCCGCGCGTTATAAGATAAATCTCAAGTAGTGAAAAGAAAAGAATCTTGATAATACTAGTGTGTCAAAAAAACAAAAAGGACTCCCCTATATATAGGGGAAAATCGTGCACCCCTCTCCTAGACATTATGGTATTCAAAATCAATTTGTATGGAAATAATTACTAAAATCTAACTAGGAAACTTTAAACTAGAAAAATATGTAAATTAAAGTCGCACTTTTTCCAAAACTACCTAACAAAATAAGGAAAGAAGTGGCAATTCTTGGATCAAAAAATACACGTCAATTCCAGCTCCTTTGGGTGTGAATTTCTTGCCCCTTTGGGCATGTAATTCACCCCCACTTGGGCTTGCTTTTCAGCTCTTTTCAGGCTACCTGTTGGCCCCAATATTCCTCCTCTCAAGCTTGGACTTGGACCATGAAATACGTGTAGTGCTTAGCCCACTCTTAGTCACAATTCTTGGGTTCTGGCGCTCTGCTTCCACTATGAGCATCTTCTTGATTTTATATTGAAGTCCAGCAAACATTGTCTTGCATCTCCTTCACTTTTATAATTTCATTTAGTCCCTTAATGGAGGAATGCCACTATGAATGCTATCAGTTTTCTATGAATATTTATCAATACTGGCATGTACACTGCTTGAGTTTATATGAGTCTTGAGTTTACCTCTGAAGATGGATGCATTTTAACATTCTTTTCATCAAACTTTTGTGTTTAATAAGATGTTATAGAGGGAATAATGTCTTTCTCAGGACATCTTTGGGCTTAAACACTATAAAATGTTACTGAAAATTCATGAGATTGAAGTGAAGTACTGATTACTTTGTAACTAGGATGCTGAAAAGAAACATACATGCACAATAAAAATGCTGATTGCAAGCTCATACACCAGATTTTGGTAAAAACTTGTCGTTTTTTGAGGCTCTAACTTGTTTAAAATAAGCATCTCGAAATCACATTGGACACAATAACTTAAATCAAATGTTACTATCTTTTGAGTTTAGCGCCTGCGAGACCGGGCATACCAATGATGGCACTGTTTCTTTAAATCTTAAGTTAATGAGTATGTTTTCTTGTTGCGGATGTATTTTCTCGAAATAGATGAATCAATTGGTTAGTAAGTCCTTGTGTGTGTAGACATTCTGTTAAGTTTCTCTATGCAAATATGAGATTGTTCCATTGGCTTTTCATCTAAAGAGGAAGATGTCATATAAGAGCACTAATTCTTTTGTGAAGCAAGACCTGTATTTACATTGTTTTTTGAGAGTTCTAGTTCTTTCATCATCTGAACATCATGTGAAGCAGCAGTTACATTACGTTGTTGTTATTGAGTTCCATTTTTTGAATCACCTGACCACCCTGGTCGTTCTTTTCTAGTGTGATTTCATGCATATTGCTTTGTCTTTGGAGAATCTAGTCTGCTCTACGTTGCAATTAATTGCTTATACTTGGCTGAGATGCTCTTTGTTTTCCAGTTTGTGTATCCCTTTTTTCTCTCATTGAATCTAGATCTCCTTTATGCCTGTGAAGGAATTACCAGAATCCTGGCGAGATATTTTGGGAAGGCCAACGCGAGAAAGGTGGATTATTTTTCTCCGAGGACCAGATAAAAGAATCTGGCCTACCTATTATACTAGTCGCTTGCCTCCCTATTATTCTAGCAGACCAAGTGTTGATGTTTTGACTCGTGGATGGAAGGAAGTTGCTGCGGCTTATGGCATGAATGCAAAAGATGATTGTCTTTTTCAACTTGCAGATCAGCAGAACCGTATATTTGATATACGCAAAATCTGAAAGTGCTGAAGTAAGATTCCAAATGAACTACTTGGAGTCAATTACCTTAAGTCGTTACAAGGGAAATGAAAAGGAACCCATGTCAGTTTCTCATTAATAGTTTTGAACAACATTTAAGTGTTGCTTTGTTGGGTCATATATTTTGTACTGTCATTTTGAAGTTGTACTCGGTATTTTGAGACTAATTCCTTCGAGTCTAGTTACATGTTTGTTTAACTTTGTTTTCTGAGATCCAATTGCAAAGAACCATGAATTGCTCGTTAGGATTTGTGTTTTTTTTTCTTCTATTACTCTTATGCACGGAGACTCTTATCCTATTTAGTGAAATAACATAAACAATAAGAAAAGGCAACATATTATATTTATATCGAAATACCACAGTCCAAAAATGCACAAGCTCCCTTGAAAGGTCCTTCTATAACACCTTCCCTATCACGGTGGCTTGTGCATCTACTGTCACTACATGAAATTTTTTTTAAAAAACAAAAAACTACGTCCAACCCAAACGAACTAGCATCGATGAACGATGAAAATATCAAACTACTTCAATACTCTGATCTGCAGTAGCTGACACCTGATTTTGCTCTTTAACCACCATTTTTTTCATTCTCATCAACCACTTCACCCAACTCACCATGTTGTCATACAAACTTAGAGCAATATACACCCCAATTCCACCAATAATACCATTGGCAATTGAGTATGTCAAAGGCATTAACACCATAGTCACAAATGCAGGCACTGCATGCTTAATATTATTCCAATCAATATCCTTAACAACTTTCATCATCAACACCCCAACTATAACCAAAGATGGACCTATAGCCCATGGTGGCACACTAGCAATCAAAGGTGTGAAGAACAAAGACAAGAGGAAATAAAACCCGACAATGATCGCCGTTATTCCCGTCCGTCCACCTTCTCTGATCCCAGCTGATGATTCTACAAATGTAGCTACAGGTGAAACTCCTAGAGTTGATGCAACTATAGTTGATCCTGCATCAACCATATACGCGGTATATTCACCTTCAAATTCTCCGTCTTCATTCACAAATCCCCCAATTTCAGCCATTGTATACAACGTACCTGTTGAAGCTAACACATCTATGTATAACAATGTTATTAAAGCTATCCACACTTCACCATTGTTGAAATGCGTAAAATCTAGAGCTCCAGCTGTAGACTCAATTTTATGAAAATCCACCACTTTTTTGAAATACTCATAGCTTGAATTACCAGATGGAGTGTTAGGAAAAACCGTAACAGCAGTATTCCTAATCCATGAAATTAACGTCACAAAGAGAATACCGTATATCATACTCCCTTTAATCTCCTTCATTAATCCATAACACATTATTATAAACCCAACTGAACCTAACCAGAAAGTTGCACTCTGCATCTTCCCGCCGGTGCATTCTCCGGTCACCGGATTTGTACTGGTGCAAGCAGTAAGAGTGATCAAGGTGGATGAATCTGGGCCAACTAAGCCCACACCTTGATGGGCTTGTAAGCCCACAAATGCAATAAAAAGCCCAATACCAGCCGCACAAGCTAACCTAACGGGCTGAGGAATAAACCGGGCTATCCTCCCACGAAGCCCAAATACAGCTATTGCTAAAAACGCACAGCCTTCAACTAAGAAAATTGCCATAACAGTCTGATAAGACATTTTTCCAGACCCATGAAAGCCCACTAAATTATAAGCTAAATAAGCATTTGGGCCCATACCTGGAGCTAAGCCCAAAGGAAGATTCGCCAATAAGCCCATAGCAAATGACCCAATCATAGAAGCTAAAGCAGTAGCCACAATAAGATCACTTCTCATTTTCGCAACACACTTTTCGTAACCTTCGTTATTCAGCACGCAATCTGGAGTTGCATGCGTTTGGTTCGCCGGAAAAGTGCAGTCGGAAACGGAGCAAGTTCCACCAGAATCCGATAAAACGCTGGCGTTGACGGTAATTATATAAGCCATCGTAAGAAACGTAGCGGTACCAGCACGAAACTCTTTAGTGAAAGAGCTTTTTCGAGATTCCAATTTGAAGTATTTGCCGATTCTGCTCTTTGAAATTGCTTCATTTACTTTCATCTCCATTTTGTTTAGAGATTTTGCCATTTTAGTGAAAGAACCAGCTGCACAGAGCTTTTCCTCCATGTTTTTTAGTTTCTCTTTTTCTCTGTTTTGTTGCTTTGAAGGTAAACAGGGGATTGGAATATATTTATAAGAAATGGGAAAAAAAGAATTTAATGCAGTGTGGAATTGTAGTAATCTGAAGAATGGATCAGTGTGGGTCTTTTATAGTAATAATCTGATTCATGCTTTATATTTTTATTCGAGACTCAAACTTTTTTATTTTAAAATTCTCTCCGTTTAAAACTTTTTTATTTTAAAATTCTCAAAATCACATGACTAAAGTGCATTTTGATATATTTAACATAACTTTAATTTAAAACCAAATTGAAAAGTCTTTTTTTTCTTTTCTTAATTTATATATCAAGTCAAACTAGGTCATTCTTTTTTAAACTAAATAGTAGTATTTTTTACAAATAAAATTGTATATTTTAAAATTACTATAACTTACACTATTATATAAATAAGATTGTTATATAAGTTTAAGTGCGCATCTAAAATTGAAAGGCATAAATATCAACTAAGATTAAATTAAAAAATATATTTATATATTATATCATTATAAAAATTAACAAATTTCTCGGAATTCGATATATAAATTGAGAGAGCTAAATTGTTATGTGGTCATAATAGAACAAAAAGTAATAAAACTCATGCCTTTTAAGGAAATTGGGTTGTTTTTAGTGGGTTAGTATGATTGTTATGGTACTAACCCCCACCCCACCAGACACACGAACCTGTTTATTTATTCAACGCATATACATCGACAGAGGGGAATTTATCTGAATTTAATATTTTTTTTATATAAATTCATGAAATTTAAATTATATATTAAACTCAACTAAAATGGCAAAGAAAAATATAGTAGGTCTATATTTATAATTTAAAAAATACAACGAATTCAATAATAAGCATCTTAAATGTTGAATCCTTAAATACTATATATGTCTCTATAATATGAAAATGAAAATGTAAAAGGGATTTTACAATATCAAATTAGAGTCTTGTTGACTTGACTGTTGTCTTGGTAGTTTACAAGATTCTTTTGGAGAAATTGCTAGTAGTAATTATAGAATCTGACACAATATGAGTTCAAACCCAAGAAAGATCTTTGACTAACTAGTTAGTGAATTATCACAATTATAATTTTACATAATGAGAAAGATATAATGATTTCCCTATATAAGTCTTTAAAAAAACATTATTCCTTCCATTACTAAATTGTAATTTTTATTTCATTGTGTTGTACGAGTTTTGTGTGAAAAGAAGATGATTATATGACGGGAAAATCGTGTATGCATATGTTGTATACCTTAAAAGGACGAATATATATATTTGATTAGGCACCCGATTACACAAGGTTGATAATTTGTAATATTTGTGATAGAAATATTCAAATTGAACCTCACTTTCGTATATTCTTTTAATAACTATTTGAATTTGCTACACTTGAGCCTAGAATCTTTCGAAAATAGTCTTTTTGTCTTCATGAGATAGGACTAAGATTTGTATATACTCTATCATCTTCAAATTCTACATGCTTATGGGGTTCAACCGGATATATTATTGTTATCATTGTTGTTGAGTATTTAGATTGAACAATGTTGGTGTAATATACCACAAATATAAAATATTACAGTTGAAAATAAAATGACAAAAAATGAATAAATAAATCTTTAGGCTGAGGCGCGGATATCTCGCTCTCTTTAAGGAGATTCAAGCCTACTGCGGCATAATCTACACCGATCCAGCAGTAATACTCTTGACTTGTCCCCTCCAAGATACAACAGCCCAACAACGTGTACAACTCAAGCAACTCCGGATTAGTTAAAGAGTCCAAAGCTCCACATAAGAACACCTTCCTTCAACATATAAATATTTTTTTTGTAGAGTGAATATAGTTGAAGACTTAGAATATTTTTCTATGTCTCAACTCTCTCTTTCACTACACTAATAGCGCAATATAATAAGACTCATCTTTTTCACTCTATATTTTCTTGTATACCTCTTGTTGTTTCTACTTCTACCCAACACAAGGAAGACCACACTATTTATACGTGATGAATTCTTCCTTGCAATGAATAGGAAGATAGTAGGTAGTAAATTTGTCAAATGAATGACCCAAATGTTACATAAGTTACAAGACATAAAGATAGAATAATGGGTGAAATGAAGAGTTGGTGGTTACATAAGTTACTAACAACTAATAACCATTTTCTTCCACAATTGATGAGAGTAAAGAGTCACAAATGTAATGTCCACCAATAGACATAACATGATATATATAATGTGACATATAATATATTTTTATTAATATTAAAATGTCACATCAACATATAATTTATTTTTTTGGAAAAGAATAAAATATGCTAGTATGATGAAACAAAGAATATTGATGAGATCATAGTTAGGCAAATGAGTTTGGTATCACATCATGAACTAATGGACTTTTATTGAGGCCAAAAAGGACAGACAAAATAGTCAAAATATATATAATGAACCAACTCATTATGAATTTATCAGGTTCATATTTGTCCACCAAACATGGTGTGTGGCCTTTTGTTTCTAAACCAAACACACAATATGTTTACTTCATACCATGTCCCAGAAGATTTTTAATTCCTGGGTATATTACATCAATCTTCATTCAAAGATTTCATTCCCTTCTAAATATTTATGGAAAATCTTTGAACAATCTAAAATAATATCCACACATAAAACTCAATAATGAGAGTAGGTAGAAAGCATAAACTTCTTTTAATTTCTTTCCAATGGTTAAAAATGAAATACTTTCAACAAAAAAAAGAAAAAAATTAGTTCTATGCACTAAAAATATTTGGACTATCAAATTGCTTATAAGGTAATTACAAATAATTACTTTTATGATAAGAGTAATGCTAAAATGGTAATTAAAAAACGTGTCATAAAAGTTCACTTTTTTGGTACACTGAAAAATGTTAAATAGACAAATTAATTTTTTTCATAAAGCTAAAAGAGTAAAATATGTCGGGAGAAAAAACTTCATATCCTTAACTGCATCGTCCTAAATCAGTGACACTTCTGAATGTTTATACTCCATCCGTCCCTTTTTAGTTGTTAGTTTTTTATTAGAGTCAAATGATATGAATTTTGACTAACATTTTAAGATGCATTTTTTCATCATATTGATATTGCAATTTATAATACTTTTTGTATAGTTTTTGAATATCTAAAATTTTATTTTAAAATTCTGAATTAATATAATCTAGTTTAGCCTTGAAAATTAGTTAAATTAGCTCTCGAAAAGCACAACATGACAACTAAAAAGGAACAGAGGAGTATTATATTAGTTCACTAGTAATATATTAATATTTATAATGTCGGTATATATAACCTATATCTAAAAAGAAAAATATAGGGGCTTCCTAGTTTTGATTTTCTTATCTAATATGTATTCGATTGTCTTGAAAATCATGTTATCCTTTTTCGCAAGTCATAATTTACGTCTATCTTATCATATGTTACTTTATTTATTGCTAGAAAATTTGGGATATATATGTGAGCTTGAACATACCCTTCCTCAAAAGGAAAAGACAACGACATTGCATATAATTTCTCTATTACTTATTAATTAAGGACTTTCTTATACGTGGAAATTGGAGTATTGGACGGTCATTTAATAGTAGTAAAAAGATATAAAGGAAAAAAAAAAAAGTGGCCTTTAAACAGCACTAGGAAAAGTAAACTGCTAAAAAAAAATTACTCTATTTTATAATTGAAAAAAAAAAAATTAACTCCATTAATTACTTCGTAAGGGCATTTCACTTGTTAATGATAAAGGTAAAAGAAATAAAGGTGTGGAATGACATCTAAAAGCTTTTAACTACTTGCATTCTTCCAAATTTGTCTTGACATCTAAAAGATTGGCTATGAAAAGACATGAACAAATTCTTTACTAGTTCAATGTTTTTTCTCAAAAAAAAAAAAATATTTTTTGGGGTAACTTGAACGTACTAGATCGATTTTGTGCTATAAAAAAAATTTCTATGTCTTTTTTTGGGTGGGGGCAAGGGGATTGGGGGAGGGGGTTATAGTGGAATTCGAATTTTCATTATTAGGATAAAGATGTGGACAAGCTCTCTAACTAAACTACATTTCATATGTTTTTCCTACGTCTTAATATATTCAACTGGTTGATTTCATTAGTGACAGAGCTAAGTGAGAAATGGATACATGTCATGATATCGTTAATCTCTCATGGACAATGTGTATGAGAGGCAGAGAGTTTATGAGTTATGAATTATAAAAATGTGATTTATTAAATTTTGGACAAATTATTTATATATATAAAGTGGATTTCTAAATACAAATTTCATTTATGAGCTTGTGTTTCATGTCAATAAAAAAGAGCTTTTTAATTAGATTTCGAATATGAGAATCAGAAGAACAAAAGTACAAGAGCATAAGAAGGAGAACAGACATGTACAATTTCACTTAAGATAATAAGATTTATTCAAATATAAAATCCAGTCTTAATAATACAATAGTTCCACTATTTTTAATACCCAAGGTGACAATTTATAGTAACATTGAACTCCATTATATAAATTCCTAGCTCCTTCGTCGATTCTCTTGCGAGTTTAGAGGCGGTGCTCATGATTTTAAGTTTATGAGTGCTTAGTTTTAGAACAGAACAATAACTGCGTTAGAAACAGCCAACTAATAATACCAATTAAGTGTATTTTTTAATATAAATATAAAATTTGAACCAAAGCTACTGATTCTGTCGAACCCGTTATTTATGATGTAATTAGCTTTTAAAACAACGATTGACTATTGGGCGATTAACTTTAAATCCCACTAATAACTTGTTAAAAGGCAATTTAGACAGTGGCAGACACGTTAGGAGATTAATTTGGACTTGTTTGACGTTTTAAACCTAATACAAGCTCAAAAGTGCCTATCTGATCTCTAAAGCTAAATAGGTTTAAACTTTAGCAATCTTTTTTTGGCTTTTGGATTTGATTTCATGAGAAAAATTAATGTATAATTACACCATTATATTCTCAAGATTATTAGGTACAAGTCCACATTCGAAGTCCTCCCTATCCACCAATTAAGGCTAAAAAGACTTATAGTGTGTGTTTGGCAGGAAAATGTTTAAAATACAAATTTTATTTATTTATTTATTAGTATTTGATGCGTAAGAAAATAAATATTGTTTTAAGAGCCAGGGGTGGATCTACTTTAAAAATAGAGATACACAGTGAATCTTTGATCTTTCTGATAAATTAGGTATTTTATGTATATATCTAAAATTGATTTCACATTGTTTTGTTGGCATCCATGCTAACAAAGCGCTGAATAATGCATTTGACTGAATGTTGAGTTATTTATCTAGCTCTCACGTAATGTATTCAGTTTCTCCTCTTTTTTTTAGTGGTGTGTCTATGATTTCGAAATTCTAGATCTCCCTCTGGTAAGAACAATTATATATATTTAATATAGCAAAACACTATGAGGTGGGGAGTAGGGTTTTTGGGGTGGTGGGGATAGCTAATGGGAAAGAGATAATGAACTAGGAACAACGTTACTTATAGAATTTATTTTCCCTACTTTCATTAATTAGAGAAATCATTTTTCTAATTTTTGAGATATTAAACTTATTTTCCTATGAAAATATTTTTTAAAACATTAATTTTTAACCAACCAAACATGAAAAAATGATCATACTAATTAAACACACCCATGATGATATATTGGATTTAAGAGAGAGCTAGTTTACTATTAATGATACTCCGGGCAAAAACAAAAACAAAGCTGTTATGATTAAGATTGAATTAATGGTAATCGAATTTTATGTCATCATATCATGTATTTTTAATTATCTTATTTAAGGTCAAAGATGAATTATTATGTTAATATCAATATCAAATTAATTATGATTATGTTCATTATAGTGGTCGGATTTAATTAGTTCCCGTTTTTAGAGTGGTGATGATCTTTCGAGAAAATGTTTTTAGAAACATTGCATAATTATTTTTCTCTCAAAACCCAACTTTTGTTGTTCTTTATTTTCGAAACACATTTGATTGATTTTTAATGATTAATTGCTTTTAAAAATAAAAAACAAGATAAAATGAATTATTACTTTTTTCTAATTTTACCATTGATATTAAAAGAGTAAAAAATGGCTATAGTACTCATTTTACAATAGAAGCACTTGCTACTAAGTAATAAATATTAGAGAACTCAGTAAATTACATCTTGTACTCAATATATTTTTTATTGAATGTGTTAAATTACCAAATGACCTTTAAAATGGGACAAAAGAAGTATGTATATTCACGCGGATCAGAATCAGAATTTTTAGTTTATAAATTTTGGGTTATAATTTATTTTACTTACTGTAATTCTAAATAAATTATTTATACACCTTAAATAAAATTCTCAATATAAAATTAAAATTATTGAGTTTTATCAAATCTGTAACTATCTCAGTGACTCCGCGCCTATATATAAAGATTACAAAACCCACGGTTCATAATAATTGAAGTCTTCTGTCATTCCTCAGTCCTCACTATGTCCAAAATCTTTTTTTCTATATTCTCTCGTAATTTGGGAGATTCTAATTCAGTAGTAATTATGAGGAGCCTTTTTCCACTTTTGAGGCAAAAATAAACTAATTAATTGATAAATAGCATAAAATATAAGTATAAAATATTGTCAAGGCGTGCTTATTCCTGGATTATAAATCTTTATGGGGACATATGCAGTTTAATTAATTAACATATAAAGCTTAGCTTGCTAAAGTTTGGACATTATTATTAGTAAACACATTACTTCTAGGACAGGAATATTAAGTTTAAAATTATTTACAACTATATTATATGATAGAATTCAATAAAAGAATATTAATATTCGTTTGATGGGTCCAAAGTTGTTGGTTAATTTGCATAAAGGTTGTAATATAGGTGAGACAAACATAAATAATTTCTTGACTAAAGTGGGGAAATTTAGTGAATTACAAAAATGTAATTATGGCATGCGCGATTCTTAATTAATTGGTTGAAATGTGATTAACTAATGAAATAATTCAGTAAATGAATAAATAAATACAAAGGTGAAGATGGGTTCATCTTTTGAGAGACTTCTGGGATTTGCAGAGTTGATAGTAGGTAAGTATACATTCCAATACGAGTTATGTAGGGATTGTTAATTACCTTAAGTCGTTACAAGGGAAATGAAAAGAAAACTATGTCAGTTTCTCATTAATTTAAAAACTTGAGTTTGAGTTTTTGAAAATAGAAAAAAAAAAAGTTACTAGGGATGCCGCCCCCAGAAATGATCTCTCCAATGTAAATTCAAATTTAATATAAGTAACGAACACTTGATGGAAGAAAAAAAAAATAGAATAGATTCAACTTGTGGTTCTGTGCGGGTAAGTATTTATATTATTTACATAGAGTCAATTCATACTATTGTGATTAAATAGTTTAAGGAAGTAAAAACATAAAAATAATTGAAAACAATTAATTAACCACAATTAAGTGTTGAAAATGATTTACAAATATATAGCGTATATTTATTGACTATACACGAATAAATTTGAGATAATGTTACTTGTGGAAAATGTACTAAAATTCAAACAAGAATATAGGGATTAGGGAGCTAGCTAATCATTTTAATAATGTATCCAAATTCACTCCCTCTTTTATCTTCAAAAAAATTGACGGTACAAAAGAGTATTATCCACTAATGTCAAAAAGTCAAGGATAATTACTTTTACGATTCACTCAATCAACTACCTATTTTTCAATCTAAAATTAGTTAAAGTTGTATATGAATTTATAGCAATTCCACTATATTCAGGTCCATGTCATTCCATCACTAAACAAATTATTGAAAGGTATTATTAAAAGTGAATTCAAGATTTTAAAGTTTATATCCACAAATCTCTTAAACAAACACCAAATTTATTGCAAAAGTTACAACAAAGTCTTAATTATAATTAATTGGTTTCATCTATATGGATACTACTAATATATTTTAATTTTGTTTTGTGTTGTTTTTAGCCAAGTCCACATTGATTTCAATAGATAATATTTTAATGACATTTTCTCTGAGCTATCTTTAACCTACCTCTATCTTTTTATCAAAATTAAAAAAGCAAAGACAGGTGCATATAGAGGTCTACGTATAATAGGACCAACAAAAAGTTGACGATTAACCTCTAGATTTAAAATCACTTCTTATATACCCGATATGCTCCATAATTCAGAAGAACATTTTGTAGTCTTAGTAAGAGAGGGGAATCCACTTATCCAGTTAATGTGTACATACGTTCTTTGTCAATTTTTTCTCACTATTGATTTAAGTTACATCCATGCAACAAACTAACTCTTACATTGTATTCATGTTTGTGAAATAGGCCACTCCAAAAAGCTTTGTTGAATATCTATCCTTACTGAGACTACAAAACATCTTATCATATTCGTATGCAAGCAACTTGCTAGCCATATCAAAACTGCCAAAGGCGAAAATATATATAACAATCACTAGACAAGCCGAAGTTGGTCTATAGTTTAAATTCTCACTGGAAAATCCGCTACTTGACTTAATACATATTGGCTCTCACATATTTTGGCAAACAGAACAAGAAAGCATTTCCTGCAACCCTGTTTCGGACATCGCCATTTCAATGCGTTTACCGGATTAGGAGATGAGGCAAGCTTAAGGTCCTGATTACTTGGATGCTACATTTTTTGTTTTCGTGTTTCCTCTCGTCTTTGCACTACTCTTTTCAGGTCCCTCTGCCTCTTCCGCCTTCTGCTCTGCCTCTAGAATGGCCAACTGCAGTTTGTGCCCATAGGAGGTCATGTCAAACATTGATCAATTATGGTATATATCAGCATATAACAGAATATATGTTCAATTTTCAAGCGTACCTCATCAAGGATAGGTTTGAGCTCCTTGAACCGACATTCAGCAAGATCAAAACCATCCTTACGCAGCTCCTACAGTGACAAGACAACAACACTAGAGCTCACATAGATATATAAATCAATTTACCCAAAGGTGAAAATATTAATTGCATAAAAAATTACATGGATATGAACATAAACATGAAGAGAACATAAGTAATCTGTAAAGCCTGTCAATTCAACATATTCTCAAGGTGAACCACCATATTGCCTATTCATTCTTGGCAGCATATTTGGTCCCTTTCATGTATAATCTCCTCCAGTTGATCTCCTAGGCTCTCTAAATTCTTATTCAGTTATCAACATCTGTCTATCTCTTTCCACGTAATCACCAATTCACTATCACAATCTCCAGCAACCCAACTCATAAAGAGTTATCTACCTGTGTCATTCCACTCGATCATATATAAAAGTAAAGCAATGCCACCTATCTGACCTTCTCCATTTCAGAGATGATACATAGGTAACTTGACTATGTTGAATTTGAATTTGCTCCCGCTTTAATATATTTCGAATGAAGCTCTATGCAATTTCAAATGAACATAGCCATCTCATATAAAGTATTTTTTCCTGTAAATTAATTTGGACAACTACTCCTTTTCCATTCGAACACCTTCGAGAGTAGTTCTATTACAAGGAAAAAGGATCAAATGTGTTCGGCATTTTCCCCAAATAATTAAGATAAGTAAAACTGACCTTTCCCGTATGCTGTGTGTGTTCATATGCTGCCATTTGCCAGTACATATTTGTTCTTTTGTAGAAATCCTTCAGAGACTCCCCCGGCTTCACAAATAAAAAGGGGCAATAAATTTGGAGTGGAGAAAAATATCCAAGCTAAATGTAGTGTACAAATCAATAACTAGCTCAACCAGAATCAGATTTAGATGAATAGAGTACCACTGGTGTTCTTTGAGCATCAGAGAGACCAAGACTGGCTCTGATTTGCTCAATTCTGGCTCGTTTCTCCTTCCTTCTCAGTGTTTTCCCTTCACCTCTGATTATGGCAACAGCATCTTCAGTTTCAAGTGATGTTGATGCACCATTCCTAGCCTTTAAATAGATGATATTACAACACATTATATTTCCAACCAATTATTTGGGAAAATGACATAGGATATTTGATGAAAATCTAGCCTGCCTGCTTAATGCATTCAGTTAAGAAAGATACCTCAGCATCATCTTCTTCATCAGTCTCCTCGTCACTATCATCACCACTCTCACATTCTTCATTTTCACTGTCATCTTCATCTTCATCCTCATCATCTTCATTATCTGATGCTTCAACCCACTCAGACTCAGATGCCTAGTGGAAAATCTAAAGATAAGTCCATGGTACATGGAAAAAGCAAACACAAGTCTGCAATATGATAGCATTTTCACTATCTTTTACAAGTTCAAGTGATGATTTTACTTCCAATCTATGTTGCTCGGACTCTTCAAAAATGTCGACGGGTGCGTGTCGGGTTCTCCCAAAGCAGTGTATTTTCGGAGAATCCAACACGGGTGCAGCAACATTTTTGGAGAGTCCGACAAACATAGCTTTCAATTAAAACAATTTGGAAAAGATCACATCAAATGGTCGGCAATAGAATTAGCTGCACAAGGGCTTTTGGCATCAACCAAATAGTTCATTGGTTTTGGCAGTGAAAACTTGGAGCGGGGAGATGGAGGCAAGATAGACTCATGAATTAGATAAGCTAAACAGAAAGACAGTAAACAACAACAGAAAAATACTAACTAACCGGGATAATGCATTTCCATTCATCAAGTTTACTGAGATTAAGAACATATAAGTCATCAAGAGTAAGTTCTTGATCTCTAATTTCCATCATCCCACCATAGATATATAAGGTATCTTTTGCCACAGCCATGCATGAATTGATACGCCCACAGGGCTTTACTACCTGAAAGATGAACAAGCATCATAGGGCGACAAGCAAATGAAAATACACGATTGAGATATCATGTTATTCAGTACAACTGACATCTACTGAAGCTGAATGTTGCACGGCTGAAGATTTAGAGCTAGCCTCAGATCTAGAAGCTGCATTGCCATCATCAATAGTCACATTCCTTTTCATGTTCAAAGACATTTTTTTGATATTGCTTTTTGTGCTGGTATCTTCTTCGTAATCGAGGTCCTCGTCTTCATCGTCTGCATCAACTTCCATTGGACTTGTCTTACTATCAAGATCCATGCTGTCAGCTTGCTCATCTAAAACTTGTATTTGCTGCGAGCAGATCCAACAAAACACTCTTTTTATCAATCAAATTCCATTTCTAGAGATAGAATAACATATATGCTTTAGAATACACAAAGAGAAAGGAGAAACACAGTTTGTTCAGAAAGGCAAAAGATGAGAATGCCTCTAAAGGTGAGAATTTTCATATTTGCATTGTTAGATGGCAGCTCGAGGCCTGCTTGCTCAACTGACTGAACCTCAAATTCAGGAGCTCAAGCTTAGCTGCTGCATATGAGTTGTAAAAGAAAGAGATTTCAATGACAGTGACAGAGATGAAAAAGGATGAACACTTTGAATGGCAGAGGCAGCCAGAGACGCACCTCAAGAAAAAAGGCATGAGTTTACACCTTTGGCTAATGAGAGAGAATGAAAAGGTGAAAGTAGAGAGGTGGCTATGCTTAAGGATTTAGTAGTACTTAAGTTTGAATTAGGGAAATTTTTGGCAGGTTTGAATTGGCTAGCAAGCCTAACATGTCAGGCATCTAAAAGTTCAGGCTCGAGCCAATTGCTAGTTAGCTCAGTCAAACTTGAAAGTGAAGAATCAGGCACGAGCGGCTTGCAAGCTAGCCCAGATCAGCTACACCCCAGTTCTCACAAAAGCCGTCTCTGAGCAGGTAGAGCACATTCGACATGGGAAGATATTACTCAAGAGATTTGCAGGTTGAGCAACAGCAGCAAAGATGGACCTCGTAGAACTAGAGCAAGTTGGCCTGTCCCAAAGCCCAACTTACCCAAGTATCATATGGCCTGCGTTCTTTACTAGGTTCAAATCTACGTTGGACACAAAATAAGATGAGGAATTATGCAATATGATTTTTCAAAAATTACTCATGCAATATGATATGATCTAGTGCTTTTTAGAGACTCATTCAAACTTCACTTAAACCCTAAAGCTAGGTGCAGCACTGCTGGACACTTTCATGATTTCAGTGCAAGCACTAAGATGCCAACGCATGCCCCTCAATTATCCATCAATAAAATTGTGATTATCTGGTTACTCAAAAAATGTTCACATACAACAGGCCAAGGCAAACTTATGTCCCATACAAGAACAGGCTGATCATTCATCATCTGCCATGCATATACCTTTGGACTTTGGGTTTCTTTTTGGCTCAGTATTCTTCATTTAAGAATGCAGAAGTTTCTAATCTAGGCTCTGTCCAAAAGTTGTTTGAATTGCAATTTCTATTAGCACTTCCGACTGTCCTCCCTAATTTCTTTGGTGATCACGAAACCATTGGACCCAAAGAACAAAAGGAAATGAAATTTGTGGGAGGTGAACATTAATTTTATATTGTAATGGACGAAAAGGTTGCTCAGCACATGTATAACAATGCTTTAATAGGCAGCGCATGAGGAGTATGGTGACCCTGAGGCCTGAACAGTAGATTAAGCAGGCAGCAGAGACAATTTTAAAAGCTAATAATGCTAGTACCTTAGGTTTTATAGATTTCTCCTTCCGCAGCTCCAATGGATACCTGTTTGCAGAATAAATATTAGCCTCCAGAAGAAAATAGCATTGCACTTTACTGTCCAAGGTGGAAAGATGATGCAGAAAGAATGTGAAATATAGGCATGTCACATGTGCAACCTATATAAGTAAAGCATTTTTCAAAAAAAATACGAAGTAGTGGAATAGGCTTACCAGCGATGAGTGTCTAATTGGAAGCCATAAAGTTCATTCAGAAACAAGCTCATCATAACATCACCTGGATAGAACATAGAGTCAGAAGTTTGTTTGCATTTCTTTGACATCTATATTGCATTGTTTTAAAAGAGCAAATGAATGTAAAAAGAAAGCAGTCAAGGCTGCAAGATGTGCTTATACAAAGATAATCAACCTTCCATTTCCATATCCACGACACCTCCAAATAGTATAGCCCGCTTTTTATGAATGCACATAGAGAAGCCAGCACGAGCACCGGGAGGCATGCCACTTTTTTTAACCTTAACATGCAGCAAGAGAAATTTAATAAAAAGCCAAGTTTTGAAGATGGAAAAATTACTTACAATAATAGAACTCTTTCAACTCATCAGTAAAATAAATAAAGCAACAGTACCAAACATAAACTAAACTCAGATTTTCAGAGAATCTTTCAGATGATGCTCTAGTTAGTAAAAGAAGCAAGGCATTATCCCACTCCCATCAATATTTTGATGGAGACATGAATGCAACAGCCATTTCATAGTGTTCTTCGTGTGCAGCTGCAATCATTGCTGTCATTTGGCTAGGGGAAGTAGATTTTGATGCAATACATGTCAATCTAAGCTCGATACTGTAATAATCTTATGTGCTTTAATTCCATTTTCTGCCAATGATTGGAACTGAAGTGTGTTCTTAGTATTTAGTTTTGCATATACTAGTCTAGAGAGGTGAGGGCATCTTTAGCATACTTACGTTTATTATTGTCAAATATAATTATGCAGTCAAATGGTTCAATCCCATCTACTACATAGAGAGCTACAGTAACAAATTTGAAGGGGAAGATAAAGGGGGAGAGAGGTGAAAGTACATGACTTCTTTTTTTCCACCATCAGAGATGGTGAATACAAGGGAGAGGAGGAGAAAACAGTAAGATATAAACCTTGTTCCATTCCCACGTCTTAGGATCAAGGGACCACATGTCTGAGTGAACAATTCCCTTTTCTGAGCCACTTTTATCAGATGAAACTTCTTTGGAATAACCACCATATAGATATATCTGAAATTTGTAAGAGATGGACTTAGGAACCATTTATGTGATAACCACCAAAGAAGTATATAATATGAGAGACTAACTTTAGTACTGAAAAGCTTTCTATACAAAGCTAAGGAAAACAGATCATGTAATGCAAAAGATAAGTCATGCAACTAAAAGAACATAATCTCAAAACTGAATGAACATGTAACCAATTAATGAATTAAAGAAAAATAGAGAAGTCAATGGTAATTCCTAAGAAGAAGTTCAAAGATACATGAGATTTACCAGGTTTATTTAATTACCTATTCTGGGCCAGGGGTGTAAACAGCTCCACCTCAGTGATATAGGGAAAGAAAGAAAGAAAGAAAAGAAAGAAAGGAACTAATCTGCTGAACAGGGAGGATGGCAAACTAAAAGAATAGAAATTGTGATTTCATTTCCCACCTGCAGCACTCTCCTTGTCTAATAGAAGGAACCAAAAAGGAATAGAGGAGATAAAAAATCTCTTAAATGACTTGAGATGTATACAGATATTTTGATCAAATAAACCAAATGTTGGCAATAATAGAGAACCTTCTTTTTATTTATTTTGTAGCTTTTGTGCCACATGCAAAAACAAGTAAGTCTGCCAACCTTCCTTTTTTCCTTACTTCTTCTTCAAATAACATATAGAAAGGTCAAAGAATAATATTTCAACATATTAATTACTCACTCTTGAGGATCTTATCTGATTCAATTCCGATGAGTTATGACGAGTAGACCGAAAATATCCTTAGGCTTCCTTTTTCTTATTTTCTACAGTTTGGGCTGTATAGAAGTACCGGTTAACCACTAACACAGAAGAAAATAGTACAAACAACAAGAAATTTGAGGACTTAAATTTGAGTTTACAGATAGCCAACGAACCTAATGGTATGTTCTATAGTACCTACAACCTTGAATATCAGTAAGCAGTACTTGTTCAGAGCCAATATCTAAGTCTTATAGTAGGGGATGGGGGAGAGGTGGAAGCCTGGAGGTAGGAGCTCAACAGGTTGCAGCAGAATTTGAACAGTACTAAACCCCACTAGCTAGTAATCATAGTGGCAGCATGTTATTCATTCATCCCAGACACCTCAATTAGTCAAACAAAGATGATAGGTAGGGCAATTTGTAGTGGAGCAAGAATTACTCCAGCTGATCATTCACCTCATCTTGATAGACAAAAAACTGGAAACCACTTCGAGCGCTTGGCCACATGCATCCAGGTGTAGGTTTTATTTCTTGCCACTGCAGCGTGAATATCAAAGTGAACAGCAATTAGAACTTGTTAAACAAATAAAACCAGAAAAAAATGCAGAAACGTCAGGTCCATTATATCATGTACTCACCTTATACTGATCAAGATCAAATACATGCAGATCATTGTAATACCTGCAATAAGTAGAGGTTTTGCAAATTTTAGAAATTAGACCAAAAGATCATTTTATTTCCAGACAACTAGGTTAGAGCCTCATTGAGATGCATTTATTAGAATATCTATTATAATCAAAAGAGAATATTTGTTTATCGATCATTGATAGTTTCTCATATTAATTTCAGTAACTTGCAACTCTTTAACAAAGGCAAAAATAACCACCTGACTTCCCTAAGAGTGTCATAGAAGCCTCCAAAAACTATAATCTTGTGCTTGTACAAAATCTGCAATAAGCCAAGAATGAATCATCAGCACCTTTGCAAGGCCATAAAAGGTTCCAAAAGAAACCAAAATCAAGTATTGCATCCAATCGATCTTCAAACAAAATCATGAGTCACTAATACATGTGTTGGAGTCCCATATCGGTGGGACAAGGGATATTTAGTCTCCTTATATGATATTGGGCAATCCTCTCCTCATGAGCTAGCTTTTGAGGTTGAGTTAGGGCCAAGGTCCATTTTTATCATGGTATCAAAGTCAGGTCCATCCCAATTCATAGTTTCCGAGGTTGTGCCCCCCGTTTTACAATTTTTTTATGCTGTTTGCTTGTGTAACACCTTCATCGTGACAGGTTGAAATGCACAAAGTAAATTGGGTAAACTGTTCGTTTGTGCATCAACTCCCTTGAGTAGAATATTTCATAAGTTCAAACAGAATAAACAAACTGTGACATCCTCTTATTGTGATAAAATACATCCTCGTATTTTCTTTTCACATTATATGAAAAATATGACATTGTAAGCAAGAAAGAGATGTTTATCACCACCGAAGGTTGTGGTCCAATGTTAGTACTCCTTCATCCTAAACTAGAGGTCACAGGTTTGAGACTTGGAATGGAGTCGCCTTTCATTGGGAGTGTTATACCCCCAAAGTGGGACTTCCCGGAAAAAATCTGGAGAAGCCGGGCCCCAAAGCGGATGGCGAACACCGTATAGGAGCCAAACACAACTGTTTATCAAGAATTCAGTTACTTCAATGAAAGATGAACATACCATGCGATGACCTGAACGTGGACTAGGACACCCTTTATAATTTAGCTGCTCCCATTGGTTTGTTTTCAAGTCCAACACCCAAAAGTCCTGCCATACAAATTACAAAAGGATATACAATACATTATAAATATTGGGATCAAAGACAGAAGTGTGACATTCCAGGGATAAATAATGGATTCTACCTTGTAATGGTGGAATCGCTCCTGATTAGGGGATGTAAATTCACCACCTAATTACATAACAACAACTTATCACAATAACCACCGAGGAAGAGGAATATGATATGAACTCAAATGCATATATTAAGATGCACAAAGTTGTGTATGCTAAAAAGCATACTCATAATACAGACTTTGGATTGTTTACCAAAAATATAAAGATAATTTTTCCAAGTAACTGCTTGGTGTGCACTGCGAGGAGGTGGACTGTTGGGGCTTGAAATCAACTTCCACTCTTGCTTTTCCACGTCATACCGGTAGAGATCGCCATATACAAATGTCTGCATTTAGCCAATTCCATAAACTCATCAGTTCAAAAGTATAACACAGCACTAGTCCATCAAAATAGTCATGGAAAAAGAGGAACTTAAAGCTAACCATTAGTAAATTACTCCCTTCTCCCTAACCTAGTTGTCCCTTTTGGCTTCACGAGAGTCAAACAAAATAATATTCAAAAAGATTGTTTCTTTTATCACTTTAATATGAACAACCTGCAGTATACAGTACTTCTCATTTAATTTTGTAAAGGACTTAACTTTTTTTTCCTTAATGAATTTTATACTCCATTACAGCTGCAAAAATCAGTTAAACCGACCCTTGAGATGCAAATGGGTAAAAAAAGGGACACATACAGAGTATCATTTAGACTTTTAGAGCAGCACATTTTTTATGAATAAGGGGTTCATAATCAAGATTATTGATCACTGCAAAGCTAGACAGAGAGTAAAAAGTTCCTTGAGCTTGCGGCATGAAGTAGACAAAAACCCATGAAGAGAAAAACTGGAATATGTATTCCAAAGGTAACTCCCAATGAAAACGTATGAAATTATATAACTACATATCATAGAATAACTCTCATATTACTAATTTCCACATCTATATTTTTGTGTTTTATTTTATAAAAAATATATAGAAGAACTAGACACAAAATTACCAGCACCTTACCTTGCTGCCATTGTAAAATTCACCACCATAGAGAACTAATTCCGTCTCCTTCAATGGATTAATGTTCAACTGCAAACACCATTACGAAGTAGAGTTACATAAAATATCACTACTACACTCAATTCAGCATAAATAAAATCAAAGTTTCAGTCTTTTCTTTTACCGAACAATTGGATCGAGGAGACGGTGCAGCGACGTTCTCTTCAATGTGAATTTCCTTCTTCTTAGCTTCCTCTTTTTGTATGCTCAGCTGTTAATGTAATACAATTTTCAAATACAAAGTGCAAGTTAAACTATATATATATATATAATTCATTTAATATGTTCGAATAAATTGCGATTTAAAACTCATAAACTAAAAATTATGACTCCACACAGTTGGATACCATACCAGTATAGCATCGATGTCGTCTTCAGGGGAGAGTTTCTTTGATTCTCTACGGGCTCTTTTTTCTTCTGCTTTAGCTGTTTTCTTCTCGGTTTTCTCTTTACCTTTCCCTGGCTTCTTTGTTTTCTTTCCCATTTTTTCACTATCTCCCGCTGCTGCTCTCTGTTCCGGCGGCTAGCTCTTCGCAACCTTTGTCGAAATTATTGAGCGTTTTATTTATATAGCCTAGCCGGGTCTTTTTAAGAAGAAGAAAAATAGAGTATGGGTTATTTATTAATATGAAAATGAAATTAATAATAAATGGTTTGTTTATTTGTGACAAAATGGTTAAAAATGAATTACTTAGGTATTTCATCCTTTAAATAGTTAAATTGTTGCTTTGTTAGTTTAGCGTAATTAATATTTTTTATTCTATCTTATAAAATGATGCATATATATTTTCATAACTTCATATGAGTATTATTTAATAGTATCAAGTAAATATGTCATTAGTTATGTAACGATATTTTTTGATGTGGCTAACAAAATGATAGGGAAAATAAGTAAAAATGAATGAAATAAGGTGTAATTGTTAGATGAACAATGTAATATGGTAAAACCTTATGATGGTAGTTTTTGCAACATTTTTTTCAAGTATGAAAAATTAATTGTAATCATAAAAATAAAAATAAGTGATTTTGTTTATTAAGATTATGAATATAATTTTCTATATCTTCTTTATTATTCTTTCATGTATTTTCTTTACAATGTGAGGACCGTAGTATACCTTTTTGCAATCTATTTGATGATGCAGACAAAATTCGTGAAAGACACTTTATAATTAGTTGTTCGATAAAAGGATAAAAATAGAAAAACACGATATTAATGACCATTGGTTAATGACAATCATAGACTTTTTGCTAGAACACATGAAATGTTGTGGTTAGATGAGTAATTTCATGGATAGGAAGAGTGAGAGTCGATGCAAGACGTGTGATCATCAAATTCAATTATGAAGAAGATATTTTGTAATGAATTAAAATGACCTGAAATCTCGAAGAGATAAAAAATATAATGAGATGTGGGTGAGTGAATCTCATAAAATACAACGATTTACATAATTATTGTCTAGAGGTGTTCCATTTGTTTTTTTTAATATTTTTTTAAAAAAAGTCCAACTCAATCCAAACTAGAATACTTTGATTTGATTCAAAAAAATAATTATTTCAGGTTTGGCTATTGGGTTGTGTCCAATAAGATGGAGTAATTAATACAATCAAATAATTATATTTGACGATAGAATAGAGTAAAAGTTATATCCAATGAAAAATACTAATGTTGGATCTCTTAAATATGTTTTCTAATATAAGTCACGATTAAAATTTTAAAACACAATACATAAAAATACGACACGTGTCAAACATAAAATATAAAAGGATCCGAATGAAACCTCTTCAATCTACTTGGCTCCGTCCATGCAGGGTAACAAGGAGGGTAACTTTGAAACAACCGGAAATAAATTATTTCTGGGATTAACTATCCTAAGATAAATTATCCCAATATGTATATAAGATGACTTGTCTCATCACTATGATATAAATAATGGATAAATAATTTCATGACTATCTAATACCCAAACTAAATATAGAATAAAATAATCCTATATTTTATCGTTAAATTATTATATCTTGTACCTGCACCAAACGATTCTTTAATAAGAGTCCTAAATGACTAAAGTTTCATAATTAAGCCGGCAAATTAGCCCCACCATCCTAACACGAGAATGACATAATTTCGCAAGCCTCACTTTTTTCCCTCTTTTCTTTTTCGAAACCTCCGTACTGGTTACGCCCCACAAAAAGCGGCCAAAAAGCCAAAGTAGAAGCTAATTCCGATTGCTCTGTCTCTCGCTCTCGCAGATCCATAACTTCTGCAGTCTACTCCTGATACTGCTAAGCCTGAAGGAACCAACGAGTAAAAAAGTAGAAGGAAAATGCCGAGAGAAATTATCACACTGCAAGTGGGACAATGCGGGAACCAGATTGGAATGGAGTTCTGGAAACAGCTATGTCTCGAGCACGGTATCAGTAAAGAAGGCATCCTTGAAGATTTTGCTACTCAGGTATATAACTTATTCGCTTTGTTATGTTCAGTGTGCGTGCAGGCATCAGTTGAAGTAGTATACAGCGTCTATACCAAATATTAGGTTTTCACTTGCGTGTTGTGCTTTACCTTAGATTGTCTTTTTTCAGTATTTGGTTGGGTGTACATATCTGTACAAACATAATTGTAGGAGGAGAAATATATGAATAGGATAGTGCTCTTGGCGAAGTTTTTAAAAATTAAATGTTGACAATTGTGTAGAACTGTTGGTTGAATGAAGTGATATAAAACAAGAGATTTGTTTGTAAAAGATAATGATTTTCGCACATAGGTTAGTGAGCAAAGTCATTTTCACTGTTGTGTGAGAAGTAATTCCCTTGAACAAAACATTTTCTATAATCCAACTAACCGAACACATAATTTCAAAACATTTTCCTGGAACCAAACGCGCCCTAATAGTGTTCTGCTGTTCAAGTTCCCGTCGTTCTTATGATTTTACCTGCTCATCTGAATCGTACCTTTTTTCGTCACATTTTGGAAGGAAAAAACATTGGTAGCATTTAAGTAGGGGTTTTGTAGGTTCAGCGTCTCTTTTTTATTTTTTGTTTATTTTGAATTTAAAGTTTTTTATGACAACTTTGTTTTACAATTGATTTATTGATTTAAATTGGGATAGTCTTTTGTAGTTCATTTATTTCAGAAGGTAAATTTCTTATTTTTTTCGCTGTGGTGGAAAATGAAATGCGAATCTAAGAGAAAAAGGGCTAACATTAAAGTACCATTTTAAATGCAGAGATACTTAGGTTTGTCTGTTTTGTGTTCAGCATAAAATGCAAGTGTGATAGATACAAGTGACAGCTCAGATAAGGATCATCGGTTAGATCATGTAGTAGTTAGTGAGGCAGTTTAGTCAAGTTATTCCATGACAATTACCTTTAGTGACTTCGAAATCTACATGGGAAGCTAAACATCCCTCCGAATTGCATACCAAAGAAGCATCGCATTGTTTAAGTAAAACATATGTCTGTTACCATGACGAGCCTTTTTATCAAATTATGGTCCTTGTTGGTTACACCACAACGCTACATGGTTTACTTTTGAAAAATTACGTGGTCTTGCTTGGAATTTGTTGTGCTGAACTTATCATCAGTTGATAGATGTGTTGTTTCTAAGAAATTAATTTGAGGGAGCTTGAAACTGGATTGTCTGCAAAATATAGATTTGATTCTTTTCATTTTCTGATCTGATTTATGCTACCTAGTGGCCATGGATGTTACACATGTACATAAAACACTGTCATTGAGCCACATGCTTGTGAATGGTTGATCTACAGGTCCTCATCCACTTAGGCAAAAAGTTCTTTTTCGTTTTACACACTTGCTTGTGTGATTAAGTGCTTGTATTTTCATCTCAAGACCACTCTGTCATACAACATGAATAACCTACATTACTTTATAGTGATGAGTATTTAATGCTGCAGGGAGGTGATAGAAAAGATGTATTTTTCTATCAAGCGGATGACCAACACTACATACCTCGAGCATTATTGATGGATCTAGAGCCCAGAGTGATTAATGGTATACAAAATGGTGAATATCGGAATCTCTACAATCATGAGAATGTATTCATTGCAGATCATGGAGGAGGTGCTGGAAATAATTGGGCAAGCGGATATCATCAGGTCTATTTGTTTTCTTTTAAATCTTTGTGTCAGTTTGGTACTTTGATAAAGCTGAGTACTTTTCTAAACATGGGGGGTATTAATAGAAAAAGATCAATCATGCGTAGGAACAACCAATGCCATTGCATAAATATAAATATCCTCAGCTAGTTTCTGGACTACCATTTATTAAGATATCTATATTCCCAAAGATGCTCCATCAATGTTACAAGCAATACTTGCACTCTCAGTGTTAATTTAGTGGCCTGGATGTCAAGTTGGACGAATGAGCCAAGCTCATAATAAGTGTGACTTATCCTGGTTTCTGAAAGAATATATCTTCTCTTTGACCGCTGTTACAGTTTTGATTTGAGATACATTGATTGAGTTGAGAAAACCAGTAGATGTCATCAACTTCTTCCTCAATCCACTTCCAGTACTGTTCTGTATGCTTTTTCTGTGATGTTCACTGGACTTGCACCTTTGTAGAGTCTTCATTCAGAAAATAATCTTGAAGTGCTTCATGGACCTTTCACTTTTTTGTCCCGAGAGCTTGAATTGGTAGTTTCTGAATAATTTGGTAAAACCATTTTTTCTATCAGGGTAAGCAATATGAGGAGGATCTAATGGACATGATTGACAGGGAAGCAGATGGAAGTGATAGTCTCGAGGGTTTTGTTCTATGCCATTCGATTGCGGGTGGAACTGGCTCAGGTTGACTCCTTTTATTAAGTTGGTTCTGATTGTGATAACGTCAGTAGATTGAGTGTCTCAGAATTCAGTGTGGATATTTATTGTGTTGCTAATCACCGTCTTTAGTGCAGGTATGGGCTCATATTTGTTGGAGACGCTGAATGATCGCTACAGCAAAAAACTTGTCCAAACCTACAGTGTCTTTCCTAACCAAAATGAGACGAGCGATGTGGTTGTACAACCTTACAATTCCCTATTGACACTCAAGCGCTTGACATTGAATGCGGATTGTGTAGTTGTACTTGATAATACTGCACTCAATAGAATTGCTGTAGAACGCCTGCATATTACGACTCCCACCTTTACTCAAACAAATTCCTTAGTGTCTACTGTAATGTCAGCAAGTACAACTACACTACGCTACCCAGGATACATGAACAATGACTTGGTTGGCCTCCTTGCTTCTTTGATACCTACACCAAGATGCCATTTCCTTATGACTGGATATACACCACTCACTGTGGAACGTCAAGTAAGATATCCGTTCTTATCTGTCAGCGTTTTTTGAACTGTTCTAAATGTAACTGTAATGGCAATTGCTGATTATTATCTTTTTACTTCTGCGCTCTCATAGTAGCTCAATTGTCACACAATTATTTATACATACTAAGTGCACTAAAAAGAAACTAGCGATACAAGGTTGTTCCTCACATGTACAAAATCATTATTGACTCCTTCAAAATCTCTCCTATTCCTCTCTCTCCACACCACCCACATAAGAGCCCATGGGGCTGTATCCTATCCTTTGGTATTCTCTTTCTTTGTTTGAAAGCACAACTATGAATGCATCCTTTACTATTCATAGTCCACTGTATCCTAAACCAATTCTGAACATGCCCATATAGTATTACTAGATGACATATGTACTTCTTCTCTTTCTCAAATTCTCAGCTGTCAATATTGCTCCATGAGATTGTTGCATAGTTATTGTTATTTTCTTTAGTGGGACCTGATATTAAGAGTAATATCACTTTGTTCTGTAGTTTTTTCTGATTTAAATATCTTGTCATGGTCTTTGGCATCTTGTATTTTGAACCATCTAAATTGTGTGCTAGTGGATATCAAGATACTGAAGCAGTAAGCTTTTGACTTATTGGGGGATGGGAAAAGAAAACGTTGCCTGATTCACGTGTTTCCCATGAAAAAAACAGATCTAAAAATATATAATTCTAATTAATGGAGAGCAATTTATCTTGGTGTAACTGATTTTGTGCAGTCACTTTTTTCCCCACTATTATAACTTACCTGCCATCAAGAAAAAGAGAAGATGATAAATTGGCCATCTCACAAATAGGTAGTTATTTCTTCTTAATTCCACTAGCTCATTCTCTATTCGTCTGTTCTTTTCTATTTTCTGTTTATTAGTAAAATTGTATCATGCAGCTTGTGTGTGAGGAATTCAGTAGTGACAACTGAAGCATATTGCTAATAATCCTTTTTTTGCAGGCTAATGTGATTCGGAAAACAACTGTACTTGATGTGATGAGAAGGCTCCTTCAGGTCTGTAAACCTGCTCTCTGTATCGTCCTATTGAAAGCTTTTGCAGATATACTCAAGGACTTTCACTTTGCAGACCAAGAATATCATGGTTTCCTCCTATGCTCGAACAAAGGAAGCCAGTCAGGCTAAATACATATCCATTTTAAACATCATCCAAGGAGAAGTTGATCCCACTCAGGTATTCATGATTATTTTTTAACAACTTTTACGGTGTAACTCCTTTTTCCTTGTAGGTCCATTTGATTGAAATTTCTTTCAAACTGGAATGGTTATAAGCAGATTCTAATTCTGGCTGTTTGAAAAAGGCACACAACATGAGTCATGTTTTTGAAACTTAAACATAAACTTGGTTTTATGTTTGTTATCATGTAATCCTAACTTGCATTATTTCCCTTAAGGAGTTTCAAGGTTATTTCAGTTGCAACTAAGACATAGCTTTATCACCCAACCACCCAAAGGGACATTGTTTTTCCATTTTATACATCAAGATTCCTTTGTAGTCATGAATCTTGGGGATCTAGAATCATTTTATGTTGCTCATCTGTTAGCCGTTTCCAAACTTTGTAAGCTGGGAGCATATATCAACACCACATATGCATACATATAACTTCACTGCTTCTTACTCATTTGATGTTTTGGAAATCAGGTCCATGAAAGCCTGCAGAGAATAAGGGAGAGAAAGCTTGTTAATTTTATTGAGTGGGGCCCTGCAAGCATTCAGGTAGGTCTTTTGTCCATAATAAATTTTGAGATTTAGCTTTTCTTATCCTACTTCTTGACTTTGCATTACCTTCCTTTGCAGGTTGCTTTATCTAGAAAGTCCCCTTATGTCCAAACTGCTCATAGGGTAAGATATACTTCTATGTATACTTGTTCAATCTTTTGTGCTAAAGGCTGTTAATCTGAGTTGTACAGCTTATGAACTGCTTAAATGACTTTCTTAGAGATTAAGGATGTCAGTAATGTAAAAGTAAAAGCTTGTTGTCCAGTAATTCGGCTTACCAACAAATCAAGGAAGTAAAATTGTACTTGTAAAGTAAGTTTGACAACATGAAGTAATTGTTCGTTCTGTTGTTTCGACACTGATGCTTGATCCATTAGATGCTGTTTCTGAATCTGAAGGTTCTACATAGTTTATAGTTTGAGCTTTAATAACAGACCTATAGCATAAGTTCTTAAAGTTGAAAACATAACAAATATTGGTAACTTATGTTTGAAAAATGCATTTCTTGTAATGGGCAAATATAGTCTCTATTTCAGTTGCTGACATGATAATCAGCTGAGGCAAGCCAGATTAGCTTGACTATCTGGTCTTCACGTTCTGTTGTAAATCAGCTTTCCTGAATGGTGTTTGGACCTTGTAAAGCTGTTTGTTTCCTTAAAGAAATGTAATATTACTGTATGTTTTTCAATGTATCAGGTTAGTGGTCTCATGCTGGCCAGCCATACAGGTATCCGCCACTTATTCAGCAAGTGTTTGACCCAGTATGATAAATTGAGAAAGAGACAAGCCTTCCTTGACAATTATAGGAATCATCCAACGTTTGCCGTAAGTTCTGTTTCAACTCTGTCTTCCTGATATAATCTACTAAGAATAAGAGGCGGCACAGGGTATAGTTTAGTTATTGGTAAGTCAGTCCTCATTCCGCCCCTATATTTGGTTTTGTGTCTAACTTTTCTGCTTGCATGGCTGAGAAACTGATAAGTAATACAGAACAGACATTTGTTGTGCTCCATGGTTGCTGCAAAACTGAACCTGAATCTGAATTTTTTTCAAGTGAAACCTGTCAACTTCTATAGAAAACTTTTGACATGTTTTTCCTCACTAGTGTATTCCCTTTTCAGACCTGCTTTAAATTGTTTTACTTGAGCTGAGGGTCTTCTGGGAAAATCCTCTTTTCCTTCACAAAGTAAGGGGTAAGGTCAGTGTACCCCACTTGGGATTACACTGGGTGTGTTGTACTGCTGTCACTATACAACGATATCTATGTCTATAACTGACGTCCATATCTTAAGTAAGATTAATTGATGAATACGTGCACCTGATATTCTATATCTAGCCAATTATATAATGAAATAATATTGTTTGTCATTGTAAGAATGTATGGCCTTTAGAGAACAAAAGAGAAAACCTTGGATATGTGAAATGTATTTGATGACGCCTTCTAACAGACAAGTTATTGGAAAACCTGGATTAACATGTTTTTTGTTTATTGGCTTAGATTTACTTTGGCATTAGATAATTTTCCTTGAGTAATAAATAGAGTTGTATATGTTACGGAGAAACAAGTAGCTAAATTCGAAAAGTTATACTCCGTTGCCCCAATTTATGTGACACTTTTTTTCTTTTTAGTTGGTCCGAATAAGAATGACATCTTTCTATATTTAGTAACAATTTAACTTCAAACTTCCCATTTTACTCTTGATGAAATGTTTATAGCCATAAAAATTTCTATGGCTTATTCTAAACCACAAGTTCCAAAAGTTTTCATTTTTTACTTTAACTCCGTGTCCAGTCAAACACCTTCACATAAATTGGGATGGAGGGAGTGAGTATAACGTTTCTGAAGTACAATACTCAAAAGTGTGTCAAACACGTTCACATAAATTGGGATAGAAGGAGTGAGTATAAGGTTGTCGAAGTACAATACTCAAAATCTTGAGAATAGAACAGTGCCCTTTATGATATTTTGACTTGTGGGCATGAGGTGTAAAGTTGAACTTCAAAAACCATGCTTCTGTGAGGAGTTAAAATCCTTAGCTATCCCTGTAAAGGCTCAACAATTTGAAGAAAAGATTGCATCAGTATGTCAATATCACATATGGATGTTTGTCCTCTGTCCTGTTTGGGTGTTTTATCCCCCGGCTGAGCTTCTTGCTTTTCTTGTTCAACAAGGAATGATCTGTCCATGCAGGACTCCAAGAACCATAGCTTTAATCTACATGCACTTTCCTGTAAAAGCTTTTGTTGGTTTCATTTATAGTGATGTTTGCTATAAGCTTTTTCCTCTTTAATTTTTACGCATAATGGGCAGGACAATGATCTATCCGAGTTTGACGAATCTAGAGATGTGATTGAAAGTCTTGTTGATGAGTACAAGGCTTGCGAGTCCCCAGATTACATCAAATGGGGAATGGAGGTAAGTGCTACTGTGCTAGTACTACTATACTAGCTAGTCTGTGTTGCCTGTTATTTCATGTGCTGCATCACAAATGGGCAATAATCTATTTGTGCAGGATCCCGACCATGCTCTAACAGGCGAAGGAAACGCTAGTGGAACGATTGATCCAAAATTATCTTTATGAGCAAGCCAACTATTCCTTGTTTCAACTCTGCAGGAAAAAAAAACGACTTTGTTCCTTGTAATTATCTCTATAATTTAACCCTGATTAGTCTTCATGAGAATTCAATTTGGGACTCAACTTATTTGTTAAGAGTCATTTGGTTTTGTTAACATTGGCAAATTCATGGTAAGATGTGAAATTGTTCTAATGAAGTACTGTTTCATATATATTTTGAGCATAATTAAGGAAAAGAGAGAAACTTGCCATCATTGCAATTCTATTTCTAAACTTTTGATGTATTGAATGTGGTTATTTTCCCAACATTCAATGTTATCGAGTATTGTGTATTTATCATCACTCGTATAAAATCATATGCTGTTGGCATTTTTTTTCTTTTCCAAAATTCTGCTTTATCGAATAGGGATTAGGGAGCGTAAGAATAATGTGCTATACTCATTCTATAGCCATGAAGTCCGGCGCATATTCATTCAAAGATGCAATCTTTTGATAGTTAATCAAAAGGGACAATGTGGGAGTGAACGGCCGTTTGGCCATTTACTATTTCAGTTTGTTGTCTACATCTCTAATATTTATATTTTCTGCGATTTCACACGTTTGGCCATTTACTATTTCAATTTGTTATCTGCATTTCTACGTTCCTAATATTTATATTTTCTTCTTTATCTTTATCGTGTTCACACCCCTAACATTCTTTTTTTTTTTCTCTCTTTGTTGTGCCACTTTTACACGACTTATGAACATTCATTTTTCCCTTCCTTGTCGTGCCAATTTACAAGATAAAAATAAGATTCCTCCTCACTATTCGAAAACCTTCTTTCAAAGATGAAAAAACCTCTCCCACCACCTGAAAATTCTCTTTCACCAAAAAAAAAAAAAAACTTTTTTCACGATGAAAAATACATTACCCACTGAAAACTCTTATTTAAAGATAAAGGAAAAATTCTCTCCCACCACGTGGAAACCCTCTATTAAAAATAAAACCCCCTATCCCACCACCAAAGAAACCCTTCTTCCTTCAATGTTAAATTAAAACAGAAAATTTGCAAATTTTTATATTTGAACATTGTATTCTGAAAATAACTAATGTATATTTATTACGGTCAATTCTTTCCTAAAAAGTAAAGGTAAAAATAAAAGGAGATGATAAAAATTAGGCTGGCAACAAATTTCACATTTCAACAGAAAAATAAAAATAAAATGGAGTCAAGTTTCGTCTCAGCAAAAGCAAAGAAGGGGAGGAAGAAGAACATATATTCACTCCGCGAATTTGGATAGAGAGAGAAAGGAAAATGGAGACTCTACGCCAAATTCGAGCTAAGAATTCATATTTTCTTCTTCTTTCTCTTCTATGGATCACTCTTCTCTCTTCATCCATATCCGCAACTTCACCTCTTTCTCAGTCAGATCAGGTTTTTTTCACTTTTTCAGCTGCAGTTTTCTTCGTGTTCAACGAACAATTTGTTTCTCTATATGATTAGTGTTCTGCCTTAGATCGAAAAGGATGAATTTCTCTTCATGATGTGTTTTTTTTGAACTCTTATTTATGTTAGGTTTTAAATGCAGAATTTACGGAATTTGGGTTTATGTATGTTTCTGTTACCGGTTATCTTGTAATTATTGAACTAAATTAACCTTGCGATAGCTGTGATTTTGGTTTTGGCTTTAGCAGAATATTAGTAATGCTTGATTTGAATTACTTGCAATCATCAGTGATGACCTATTTTATTTGACTTGTTTTGCCTTTGGAAATCACTTCTTGGAGCTGGTAATTTTCCGGGCTGACCACATTCAATTTTTTGTGCATAGGGTGCAGACAAGCATGCGACAAGGTAAGGTTTTATTTCGGTTTATAGTTGTAGCTCGTATTGATTCCTATTCTGAAATTATAACTTTGAAAAATAAATGTAAGAAGCCTCTTAACAGTACATTTGAAGATATTTTCTGAGGCAATAAGTTGTATCATAGTTCTCTATCAGAAAATGAAAAAGAAAAGTTGTGTCATGGTTAAATCTTATCGTTTTTCGTCCGCCTTTTCAGGCCTTGTGTTCCTTTTCAGCAGGATACTGTATGAGATAAATTCTAGTTTTCAACTGTACTATTAAAACATGTTTGAAAACAATCCATTTTAGATATGCCATTCCTTTGAAGTTGTCACTTACCTGATTTATTTTCTTTGCTGCTCTGAAGTCCCGCACAAGACAAATCACATGTTCATGAAGTTCATTGCTCCAGAGAGAGAAGTCGGGCTGCCTGGAAAGTTGTTGAGGAGGTATCTGCAAAAGTACTTCGTTTGACTCAACTTAAGCTCTGCTGCAAATACGGGACTGAAAATTGTTTTTTTACTCTTTCTGTGTTGTGCAGTACTTAATGCCCTTTGTAGAAAAAGAGAAGTATGAGCTTCCTAGGCAGTGTAGACTTCATCCAAGTAATGATCTTTTCAGAGATCAGGAGGAACATAAAATTCATCTTGATGTGAATGAATGGCGCTGTGGATACTGCAGAAAAAGCTTTCGGGCAGAAAAATTTCTTGATCAGCATTTTGACAACAGGCATTCCAATCTTCTAGACGTTGTAAGCATCATATACTGTTCATGTTTTTCTTCACTCCAAATTTTAATTCATTTCATATGATTTCTGCAAAAAAAAATAAAAAAATATTCTTGACATTGGAGTGAGAAAACCAGCCTTGATGCACTCTTCTGTAGTATGGCTATTCGTGTAGAATAGTTCATAACGTGTTAATAAGTGATAGTTCGATTGGCCCTAATAAGTCATGAGTTATATGAATAAGATTATCAAATTGATAGGGGATCTCTGGCTTACTGCTCTTTATATTGCACATGATGTTGGGAGTCTGTGAGCTGCTGGTTGGTTGCCTCATATTGTCTGTGTTATAAATAGTGTAGGTCTAAGGGGATGGAGATGAATTTTCAAGAATAAGGTGACAAACTACAGTCCGCAGACGATTGTTTTTATTAAGAGCTATATGGGGCTTTCTCAAAAGATCTATTTGGGGATTTAGGGAATCCATTTTGCGGTCCTTCCTTTTCTCAGAGAAGTACTGACAACCCGAATCTAGTTTTCCTAAAAAACTTGTCCAAACAAGTAGAAATAGAACTTAAGTTCTACTAAGCTTATTTCCCCACTCTTTTTATTTTTCTGCATCTTCAGTTTGAGGGTCAGTTCTAGTTTCAGGATGAATCCAGAGTTGTATCCTTCTCTTCTTTCACCACCCTTAATCATACCTGTTCTGTCTGGACTCAGTAGGTTATCATAATTTACCAGCATCTAAGTGTTGTTCCATGGAGGTGATTGCAAAGTATAAATTAATGAGGTTTATAAATACCTCAAAAAATGAAAGGGTGGGGGGGGGGGGGGGAGGGGGGGAGTACAGCCCCATATGATGTCACACACATTTGGGTAGCGTGTGATCCATTGTAGAAACTAAAGTAAAAATTTTATGCTGAATGTTGCATTCTATATTCAGAGATGAGCAAAATTATCTATTGTTCCTGGAGGGTTAAGTGGACTATTCCAATATATTTTGTCGGACGAGATATTTTTGGAGGTTGAGATCACACCATGCTTTCATTTTAAGTTCCTTGCCTGTTATTTTAAATCAAAAGCTTGTAGCGCCCTCTGGTGAGAACATATGTTCATCAATGGTCGATAGCATCTTCCTACCACTAATATCAACCTAAGTAGTTATTTTAGCAAGTTTCCTGGTGTCATGGTAACTCATGGGTCCAGCACATTCATCAAGTATGTTTGCAACTCTTGGTCAAAGAAAATGATTTTGAGTTCAGTTTATAGCAAGAATCTTTTTGAACTAGCCACTTCTTTCATCATGGCTGGCTTGTTATCAGAGAATACTTTGAACTTATCTATTACAGTAACTGATTTCATCATAGTATTCAAAAACCAAGTGGAAGTAAGCTGACCACATTATTCTTTCTGGTATTTTTATTTCACAAGATTCATAACTTGGTCCAGGTCGGGCCACTGACGAGTGTGTCAGGAAGTTAGAGTATTATATTATTTACCATGCTTTGATTTTTGAACTAGAATAATGTTTTATAAGGTATGAATTAATCTCAGCATATGATCTCCTGTCTCAGGATCAAAGCAAATGCCTGGCAGATGTATGTGGAGCTTTGCATTGTGACCTTGTGATGGAAATCAAATCCAAGAAGACCAAGTGTAATCCTGCGGCAGCAGCACGAAATCGTCATTTATGTGAGGTTACCTTCTGAACTTAAGCCTATATGTCGGATTAGCTTGCCAATTCTAGTGATTTCTCTTTGATATCAAGTCCAATGTTTCCCCTTCCTTGCAGAGTCTTGCAGACAAATGTTTTCCTGCTAATCAGAGTCCATCATCAACTCGTCTTCATGGTACGCTTTCTCCATAGTGTTAGAATCTGAAGTAATTAAATAGTTGCTTCCACTTGTGATGATCTTTGGTTGGTTTGATGTCAGAACTATTCTTACGCCAATTCTGTGATGCTCACACTTGCTCGGGGGGTAGAAAACCGTTTTCTAGAGGAGGAAAGGTATGATTTGATTACTGAAATGACTTAATTATGTGCCTTCTGTTAAATCAAAATAAAAGTTGTACGACGGATTTATGGACTTTTGACCTATCTTGGATATAACTTCATACGATACTCTACTGAGATGTAAATCTTGTCCGGCAATTTTGCTAGGCACTTGCTTTACTTGTTCAAGTGGATATTTTCTCTACATTTTGTAATCTTTTAAACTTTTATGCATGTGACATTATATTTGCAGAAGCATACAAATCGGTTCTACTTGGCAGCTTCAGTATTGACGTTGATGCTGCTCCCTCTATTTTACCTCATTGTCTATTTGTACCAAAGGTACTCCCTCAAAACTTTGCATCAGCTACTCTCCATCAATATTTGCATTAAAATAATTACTTCTTCATCTGCAGAGAAATCAAAAGGGGAACTCAAGAACTTAAGCGCATAGCAAAAGTTGGAAGAAAAGCCAAACCTTCTTAGCTGTGTACAGTGGTGATTCTCTTTTTGGGTGAGGATATTTATCTATCTTGTTCAACTCATGTTGGAAAGAAATGGTTCCTTTGTCGTAATGCATGCTAAACCAGTTTATGAAATGTATTTCATAGTGAGCCGAAACATTTGCATCATGAAGGGATGCTAATGGATTAACATTGTTCATCTTCTTGTCTGTTGTAGGCATTTCTTGGTGATAGTTCATTTACCATTGCTGGATGATCAGAGATCCGAGGCAGAAGTCAATACATTTCCTCCGTCAGCATGGTACAATGCATCTGGGCATTTATCTCTTGTCAGCCTGGATCAACCGATATCGTTGAAGCAGAAGCTAAATTCTTACTCTGTTGTATCAATTCTCATACCCAGAGAACAGTTCTCTTGAGAAGACAATCACGATCTCTTTTCTCTTTATGAATTGTACATTGGGAGAACATGAAATCTTTGTGTTGTATGTTTCTTTGGGTAATCTGAAGTTCAATTCTTGGGGTGTGTTGACCAAGCATTGTTATGACTGGTAAGTGGTAAGCTCGGAAAAGTGTTAGCAAATGGAAAGACAAGGGAGTCAATGACAGCATTCTTTTTAACATTTTTCTTGTATGCTCGTTGTCCAACCTATAATTGGTGTTACATGGAAGACATAGGAGATTAATTCAAAATAATGATATAGAAAACACTAAAAGCATTTGCTATGTCATTTGTTTTTGGTGCAAGGAGAGAATATCATGTGTAATAGCAGGACAAGCTTAATAGACGACTGTGGACTACTTCGATTGAGTCGTACAAAATTTGTACATATTTTTGGTTACCAAGTTGATATTTATGACGAAATCTTAGACTCGCAAACGAAGGATTTTGATTAAACAGTTGGGGTCAGATAACCAAGTTACATTTACTGCTGCCTTGACTAAATATTCTTTGCTAGAGAAACCTTCTGCGCGCTCCCCATAAGGCCATAATTATATTATATTTCACACACACTCGCCTTTGCTCTAATGAGGTTTCACCAGTTCACATGTCGATAGATCTTACACCATTCAACTGATGACATCCAAGTTTTGGGAGTCTCTTGCCTTTAACCGCTAGCATTGCTAACATAGCAGTCTCTTCTGAACCATCCAGGCTGAAACTTATGGAGCTAACACATTGAACGCGAGGGATATTAACTCATTAGATAATAAGAAACCATCAGGGTCACTAAGCCTGATATATGCCAACACCTCATTGATCTTGTTCCCTTTAGATAACAAAGAGCTGAATTCTTCTGAGGCGATTTCCCTCCTTTGATCATCCAAGCAGACAACATGCCCACTCTCAATATGAGGCTTATAGACCTCACAGAGGGAGAGAATAGTCGAGCTGCCAAAAGCTTTGCCAAATGACTTCAAATCCAACCCTCTAGCAGTTCTCAAAGACAGCATAACAACGTCCATTGCTATGTCTTGTGCATCTACTTTACTGTCCAGGGAACAATTCACTAGTCCATTCTCCAAATTTTGCACATAACCCATGTAATCTTTCAGCTTCCTCGGCCTTGAAAACCTTAGTCCATTAAGATAGCTGGCTGACCCAAGTCCAAAAGCATAAAAAGGTTTGTTTATCCAGTATGTGTAATTGTGCTTGCATTGATAACCACTTTTGCAGTAGCTACTTATCTCATAGTGCTCATAACCAGCATCTCTTAGCATTTCAGAGGCCATTCTGTAAAAATCAGCAGCTTGATTTTCAGAAGGCAGAGGGAATTCCCCAGCTGTATACCTGTGGATACAACAGTTCAGTTCAACAGTTGAATGTGTAAGTGTACTCACTACGAATATGCTCTTTTTGGTACTAGTGAAAAATGCAGGATAATTTTCCGTATACTAGTACAATATCGACGTCTCATCTTTACAGCTGAAATACCTCTTGCCGTTGGAGTTATGGAGAAACTCCCAATAAAAAAACATATAATATCATTTCATTGAAAAGTAGTGGATCAAAGATGCATCAATAACAACAACAACAACAAACCCAGTGTAATCCCACAAGTGGGTAGGGAGGGTAGAGTGTAAGCGACCTTACCCCTACCTTGAGAAGGTACAAAGATTGTTTCCAATAAGATCGTCGGTTCAAAGAAAGATGTAAAAGAAAGCAGAGACAACATCAAGATAGTATGATAGTCGTGGCTAAAGAAACAACAAGCAGTAATAAAAATCTAAGAATATGAAAATACAAGAAATAAACTAATACTCTGGGATATAAGATACCTCAATCCAAAATCAATTTGAAAAGTAGCTGAAAGAGAGAAACTTGAAAAGGCATGCTGGCAAAGGAAAATCTCAATTTAGCAAGTGAAGGTTCAAAGTTGTATTACTTACAAAGATGCAAACTTTGTATCTTGCTCAACTTGTAAATCGTAAACTGACACATGTGTTGGCTTTGCTTGAATAGTGAGGCTCAAGCTTTGTTCCCACATATGTGGTTTCTGATGAGGAAGTGAAGATATAAGGTCCACACTCCAATTCTCAACACCACATGATCCAACAATGTCAATAGCCTCATGAATTTCCTGTACACCGTGCGCTCTTCCACAACTCCTTAGCAACTCCTCCTGGAATGCCTGAACTCCTAAAGACACTCTATTAACACCCAACTTCAACAAATCTTTCAATTTTTTAGCATCAAATGTACCAGGATCCATTTCTATTGAAATTTCAGCATCAGAACACACCCCGAATTTAGCGTCCAACGTCTCCATGACTAGAGATACTAATCTTGGTGGTACAAGTGAAGGTGTCCCTCCGCCAAAAAAGACAGTTTCAAGAGGTGACTTGTAGTCGGAAGGTATTGAAGTGGCTTTAATTTCTCTGCATAGGAAATCAATGTAGTTAATAATTCGCGGGTCATCATCACCATAAGGTGAAGATGACCCCAATGCGACGATGGGGAAGTCGCAATAGTGACAGCGCTTTCGACAGAATGGGAGGTGAACGTAAGCTGAGGTTGGAGTATGCTGTTGTAGCAACATATTCTCCATTGAGGCATTTTGTCGAACAGGTTGTGTTGGGTTTGTTATTGCAGTGATAATTCTGTTCGAGTAGTTGCTGGGTTTTTTGGCCTTAGCGGGAAAAGCCGTTAATATGGGAGTGAAAGTTGATCTCAGCATTTTTTTGGGAAGGCCAACGCCAACGTATAAGTCAAGCTGGAAAAAAAATTAATTCTCAATAATTCAAACTAGTGGAGAACTTTATGAGCATAATTTTCCTCTTTTAATATTTGATGGGTGGATATCCGTAGAGGTGATTGAGTTGGTGTAGCAAATGATATTTCATAACGAAGGCTAGAGAATATTTTTCTTAGTCATCATCTTCTCAATCAAGATGTTGCACCGAATTTGCCTGATATGATTAAATATCCTACGTGATATTAATGGGTGGCCTAAGTAAAGAAGTCAAACCTCTTTATAAGTTATAACACATTGTTTTCTAGATATTTTTGAATTGCTATAAATAAATATTATTATAAAAAATATATAGTACACCTTCTATCTCAATTTATGTGATATATATATTATTTTTTTAGAGTCAAATCGTTAAAGTTTGATAGAGAATTTACTTATGGAATTTTAAATTTTTTTAAAATAAAATTGATTTATTTATAAACTACATAAAAAGTACTAATAAGTCACAATAATAGACAATTTAAAGTATTTAAAAGAATAAGTTACTGTTTGAATCGAAATTCAAAATGTGTCACATAAATTAGGATAGAAAAAGTATAACATTATAAAAAAGATACTTCCTCCTTCCTAATTTATGTGACTTTTCAGATTTCAAGATTCAAACAAGTCTATCTTTGACCTTAAATTTTTCATATATTTTTTAATTATTTTGAATTGTCAATTATTGTGACTTATAGTACTTTTTACGTAGATTACAAATATATAAATTTTATTTAAAAAAAATTAAAGATTCCACGCGCAAATTTTCAATCAAATTTAAATTGTTTGACTTTCAAAAAATGAAAAGTGTCACATAAAAGAGTAAAGTGGTCACTTGAAAAAACAAATTATCCATTCTTTTGTCAACATAAAACAAATTATAGATAGGGAAATTAACATGTTTAGTCCCTCAAATATCAATGGATCTTTATTTTGATTATAAGTAAGTCCAATTTTGGCGCGAATATAAAATACTGTTCCCGCTACAATTTCGCTCAATCTCTGTTTTTGGCGGCGAAAAAATCCCTTCGTTTTCGCGTCTACTGTAAGATTCCGATCAAAAGCCATGAATTCCAGAGAGCTAACGCTGTTCTCAGCTGCCGCAGTGTTTGGTGCTTTTGCCTCTGCTATGACCATTCGCTTATTTTTCAACCCGAAAAGCCGTTCTGTTACTGGCCCAGATTCGGGAGTTAACGGTTTTCATCAAAGGAAGTCGTCGTCTTCTCGGAACCCATTTGATCCTTCAAAACGAAAAGGGTTTGTGGATTTTAACTTTTATCGATTATTTTGGATCCTTAGTTATGTATTTTACTATGGTTTTGTAATTGTAGGTATTTGTCGTGGGATGATTACTTTATGGCGATTGCATTTCTATCTGCTGAACGATCCAAGGATCCAAACAGGCAGGTACTACGCTAATTTGTGAACCGAACCTATTTTAAGCATTTTCATGAATTTGAAGTCATTTGGATCGAGTGGATGATTGGAATTACACGCCAACTGTTTGTTGAATTGTTGTATATTTCATGCTTAGTTGTCGTAAGTGTAGTATTGCCAAAAGCTAATGTATACTTCACTGAGTTCACTTTGTCAATTGACAGATCTATATTATTAAAAGGATTCCTTCCTAAATAGAAAAAGTAGGAATGAACTATTTTCTAACACACAATAGAAACTACCAAGTAGTCTTGAGATGATACACAAACTAAAGACTCCGATTTTCGAAGAAAAGCTACTGATTAGTTTGACTTATTTATTCTGCCGTTTAGGTGAAATCAAAGTAGTTATCAGTGGTTGTTACCCCTTTTAACCTCATGATAAAAGGAGTTATCTAATAATTTGTGATGATCGGATTTTTTCCAACTGAATGAATGAAGCTGTTTATAAACAGTCACACTTGTTCATGGTGCTCTCTTTAAATGCTCTGGAACTCTTTTGTATGATATTTCCACTTTTTACTGCTCTAATGCTACTTTGAGGTTGACTTTCTTGATTCAGGTTTCACAAGCTCCCTTGGGACTAACCATTTTCTGGCTGTTTGGCAGGTTGGAGCATGTTTGGTGAGTCAAAATTATGTAATATTAGGTAAGATGTATTTAAAGGAATCAAATATCTGTCTATTGAAAGCTGAAAAATGTTTCATATCATTAAGTTTTATTGTTCAAATCACATTTGATTAGGAAGAACCACATCAAGTCATCTAATTATCTGTCGGAGTAGCTCAGAGATAGATGAACTAGTTTCATAAAAAGAAATCATCAAAAGATAGATGCACACATGTTCACATTCACTTAGGACCTCAATATTTGGTTATATTTCACTTATGATACTAGTATTAATCATTTCTTGATTTGAGAACTCCGATGGTCCTATCACTTTACCATTATATTGTTTGAGTCATATGATTTCATATTGGTTCCAGAAAAGATGAAATAGAGATGGTTGCTTCTGAAATAGTAGGGAGGTTAAAAAAGCTTCATTCACTACTCAATACTTATGCAGTGCTTTTGTAGGAACTGCAAACATTTGCAAGACACCAGTCTTCAGTTGCCCCTCTTAAGTTGCTTTAGTCTTTGCACATTAGTTAGTATTATTTAACATATGCTCCATCTCGTTTATATCACTTAACGTAGAATAGATGTGGCGGCATTGCCACACTTGGGAGTATATTGGTTAATTTCACATTTGAGATTCATACAGGATTTTTGATGTTGGAAGTCCATCTTTGACTCTCTGATTTGTTATCTTTTTTCATATGGGTATTTATTATTTGATTTTTTCCCCGTACTACATGAATGTTTGATTAGGCTAATCACATAACTTCTAGAATACGAACATTTAGGCAACATGTTTACTGCCAATTGGTTATTAGATTCCATGTGATTGATGCTCTACTTTTAGCCAGGCATTGGATACAATGGGTTCCCACGAGGCTGTTCAGATGACAAGCTTCCCTGGGCAAAGGTTGTTTCTGTTCAAAGAGCATATATCTTTATTATTGTCACTGTTATTCTAATTAATTCCTAACATTTCAGAAATCTAAAAATGGGAATCCACTGGAGACAAAGTATCCGTAAGTAATAAGCTTCTCTGAGACATTTTATGTGTAATTTATGTCAGTAGAGTACACAATATTGTTTTGTAGGTTTGTAATTACCATACCAGTCATACTATCTTAATTCAAGAAACAAGTTTCGCTCAGTCTACATTTGATGACTCTACCTCATTTCAAGCTTACCAATTCTCTTGCAGTTATGTTTGTCATGCTGAAGTTAATGCCATCCTGAATACAAATCATGCATCTGCTGCAGGACAGGTTAGCTTGGGTCTTGACCTGTGCAATATCGATCTGATGTCCTGTAACTCCTACTGCCAATCCTTTTTTTCTCTCTCTCTGGACAGCCTCTTTTCTTATTAAGTCTATTGGAAATTATTTTATCTGGCCTGTGTTTTGCCCAGTATTATCTCACAGAATACGCCTTACCCTATTATGCAGAGGCTTTACGTGACAATGTTTCCTTGCAATGAATGCGCAAAGATTATCATTCAAGTAAGTCTGATCCTATTTGACCTCAAAATATCTATAGCACACCAACATTTTCTACTATGGAAGAATGATAATATGGAAGATTGCTTCTGTTTGAGAGCTTAAGCTTCTTTGGATGTTCATTTTATAAATTTTCAGTGAGACATGCACTAGCAGAAATGATGTGAAGACAACAAAACGAATTTGCACCTCACTTTTAAATTGGAAAAACTTGCATCAGGATTTCGTGCTCATATTCCCTTAAATCGAGATAAATACAGATATAAGTGGGCACGTTTGCCACTTATCGAGATATAACGTTTAATCATAAAGAGATTAATGAGGATTCTGGAATAAAAATAGCTATGAAAAGAATCTTTGGGTGTTCTCCAGTATTTTTTTTGACTTCTATGCAGTATGCACTGGGAACTAGATTTGTGATTAATTTTGCATCTCTGCATCATGCACCTTCCCTTTTTGGTTTTCCATTAATTTATACTTCACAAATATATCTGTATTTGCAGTCTGGTGTTTCAGAAGTTATTTATTTTGTGGAGAAGAGATTAGACGGTTCTGACACAGCATATGTTGCTTCGCACAAACTTCTGTCATTGGCTGGCATTAAGGTAAGTAATTTTAGTGTCAAGTGTCAACTCCTCTCCAAGAAATGTTACCTTGAGGAGAAACAACATCTTACCAATGGAAAAAAAAAAGATCTCTTCTTGGTACTAATAATCCTTGGTGAAAAAGTTAGCAACATATATCAGTTATTTTGATTTGTGAACTTATTTAAATCCTGATTGTAGGTAAAGAGGCATCAGCCACAGATGAAAGAGATCTCAATCAAGTTTGAAGAACTATAGACACTCCTCGATGATGTGCTCTTCTCTAGGCCTTAATGTATCTTATGGATCTCTCTTGGGTTAAAGATCAAAGATTGATGCATTTTAGTAATGCTGCTAAGAGGGTTGAGGACTCACAACTCTTACGTTTATGTGTGTATCCATATCATTAGAAGTTTAAAACAGAAAAAACATACTTATGTGGGATACACTCTCTGATGGCTATGGTTTTAGCAATAGAGAATTTGCCTGCATTTTGCAAAACTTGGAATCCATAGGCACTTTTCAGATATTTCAATTAACAAAAGATGGATAAAACAAAGAACACTGAAACATTGTTCAGAATGTATTCGTTAATTTAACATCTTCAGGGATCCAAAATTGCTAGAAATGAGATGATGACAATATTTAATTAACCTTTTAGTAATACAACATTAGCTTTAATCTTTGTCAGTAAGTTGTTGCAATATAGGACTAGTTCATCCCACATGCTGGGAATAGGAACACTAGGCATTAAAAATGCCGCCAAAATCCCAAATGTGTCAAGCTCACTTTAGGAAGCTTAATTTTCTCCGAAGCAAGGAAATTTTACACGAACATCCTGCAACTTCGAGCAAGTTTTGCTTTTCTCCATAGCAAGAATTTCTCTTTTTGTATTTTCAGTAATCTAATCAGCGTTAAGGGCCTCAAGTTGCCTTCTGAGCTCTTCAAGGTCATCCGCAGGACCAACTGTCTCTGTGACAGGTGGTTTTGGGTATTCATCAGCTTCTGGCAGCTCATGAACAATACCTTCGGGAAGGACAGCTGCAATAAAAATAAGTATAGATATTATAGGTATGATATTTTCAGATGATTTCAACCATTAGTTCGTTCTCTTTCTCCTTTAAATTGTAACCTAAAATAGGATCCATCACATAAAGTATAGTTGTAGGAAGTAACTGTCACAATGATATCTAGAATATTTCCTTTTTCTAGTTGTCTTAACACAATTCTATGCAACTAGTGATCTATTGTCTAATTATTTGTTACAATGCCACAAGTGACAGCTAGAAGTCATTCTATATTGTGTAAAGAATTGTTCTAAGTCTTAATTGCTCAGTTAAAGCCAGGGAAATAGGCACAAACAATGACTGTTTGACTTCCACCTGTATAAACTAGAAATCCATCCAAAACACAAGAAAGAGAGAAATTGTCCTAGTGTGATCTGGCATCATCGCAGAACAAGGAATTATATGCACTTTTTGGGATGTCTAATACACAGATAGGTACTCGAATTCCAGTAGATGATGCAGAATTTGGGGGCACACATTATGAAACAGTGAACTCACATAAAAAGTTTGTAGGACAATCTTTTCAGCAAGCTTTATTAATTGGCAAGTATACTCTAAAGCTACACATGGCCTAGAGGGTATGTGTTGTGCTTTCTATGCATCTTATTATACTAGTGCATGACACTTGCAATTTCAGGCAGTTGGCATGCCTGTCCTAATCAATAGCAGACCAAACTGTATTTTCCTTCCAACTTCCATTCTCATGACTAGTTCTTTTACCTTTTAACTCTCCAAACTTAGTGTAATTTCATTCTTTAGCCCCCTGCTTCTCAGTTTTAGCATTTCAGATGTTTAGATGGAAAATTATGGATATCACAAAGTAAAGGTTAGTCACAACATCTTGGAAAAAAGAAACTTTTGTATTGAGCAATATGGGCTTCATTTTTTAGTTATGAACTATGATCCATCCAACAATTTTAAGTTAGCAGATTACTGGTTTTTTTTTTTTTTGAGAAATAGCTAGGGGATAACTTGAACAAAAGCAAAATATGTCTATCAGAGTTGACAAATACCTGAATTTTTCACGTCAGAACCATCCACCTCTTCGTCATCTACAACGCTGAAAGATCACAAGGCAACAACAAAATCAATTAGTTGAACAACAACAAGATGAATAAATGTTATAAGACACCATACTTAAACTAGAAACTCAAGAAAGTTGTTAAAGTGCTTTCTACCAATATGAGGCATGCGAGGAAGTCGTTGTCTCTAAGCTTACCTTGTGTTTTTTGTTTATAATTTGGATAAATTATGAAGCTTACCTTATGTTCCATTCATTATCTGCATGAACAGGGTTTTCTGCAGGTGATAATGCTTCTATGTCCACCTTTGCTTTAGCAGCAGCATCCCTAGTAGGCTTTGCAAGAATGTATTCCTTCTGCAAAGTAGAGGTCACCATAAAATGTCAGAACTTCAATTGAATATCAAATAAAGATGACCTCACTTGTAGGACCACGGACACTATACCTGTCGTTCCAAACAAGCAGCGTTTGAACATTGTGAGTTTGGCTTCATCTCCATTGTTGGAAAATAATCTTTGAGAGCATTGTACCCCTAGAACAAGCAACAAGAAAGAAACTATAAACATCAAAACTGTTGAGCTACACTTAATTTCTGTCTTCGCCTTGTCCTCCATTTATAGGAGGCAAGTTCACTTCTCTACTTGATCAGTTATTTGTTAAGGATGAATAGACAATAAGAGGGAGTTATTAAGAAAGTCCTCCGTACTTCAGAGGCTTGAAGGAACTCAAGTCTTTGACTAAAAAAAGTCCAAGAAAGAACTTAAGTGTGATAAACATTCTCTCACATCTACCCTACAGCCTTAGTGGGGGAGAAGGGGGGAGAGAGAGAAAAAGAAAAAGAGATGGCAAGCTTTACCAGATAGCGTGACACCTGTCCGAACTTCAACAAGTACTTCAAAGTGTTTTGAACTAAAAGTCCAGCAACAACTCCCTATCAAAGACAGTTCAAATGTAAATTTACCAAATCAAATAATGAATTTGTAATACAGCTTCAATCAAATCATAAACAAGATTCTAGTAGTTTTTCTGGAAGAAAAGTTCATATTATTCTTCAAAAGATAGTGGGAGCATAAACATGAGAAAAGCAACCAAATTAGCAGCAAATGCGGCTATAAAGAGAGAGAGAATAATTTTAAAGATGAGAAGAACCAAACTTCAACCACAATTTCCAGTGTTTCTTTTTACAATTACAATTGCTTATCATTTAAAAGTCATTCACATGGTGATCTTCAGGCAGAGAACCTAGAATATGTCATGCATAAAATTAATAAGGAGAAAGGGAACAGACAAATAATTGAGGAATTAAGGTTTTTTCATACCATTGTAGTAGGTAGTGATGCAGCACAAACCCCTTCACGCTTTAGGGTTCGTTCATCAATTCCAGATGCTACAACCTAAAACCACAAGTATTCCATTTCAGCGAATTATTTGGTTTACTTGAAAGCAATCTTAGTTGGAATTCATACAGAAAGCTGAAATTTGGCAGAACAAAGTAGTTTTACATCATTTTTAGTTATGCCATTTAACTTTTATCAAACTTAAGTTTAAGATTGTTATTGAGGACTCTTACACAAATCAAGAGTCTCACTTCAACTAAAGATTGGTGATCCTTGATTGAAGCCATTAGGGAAAATTTCAATAACTAAACATACCAGAGGAGGCACACAAGCAAAGCAGGCAGTTTCACCAGGAATCAGCAATTGTATGTGACCTGACACAGCATCTTCAGATACACCTACCAAATTCCATCAATGTCTAGTTTAATTCAGAGGTTCCTGACGCACATGAAAGACAAAATTAACATGAAATTCAGCCACTTACCAGATTCCATCCATGTCTGGTTTAATTCATTGCAGGCCTGCATTGCGATGAATTACTTAGTGGGTTAATTTACCAAACAAACGAATAACCTAAAACCTAATATCAAGTAAACTTGTTTTTATACAGATTAAAGAAATACTAGCGAAAAGAACAAGTTTGGAGATACTTTTAAACATCGGAATTAGGGGACATGAAAACACACTGGCCATTAATTAAAATTTTAGGTAGCAGATATTTGCTCACCTGATTTACCACCATCCTTGCTTCATAATTATCTACACAGCTCAAGACGAGGTCAACCCCACTACCACTCTTAGTTGGCTGGAATGATTTATTTGTAAGACTTGACATAAATGTGTCAAAACCTTCCACGGTTGTTATATTTAACGTGTAGCTCTACAAAGACAACCCAGTTAAATGAGAATAAGAGGAAGATGGAGAAAACCCTAAGAAATTAAAGGACGCAGAAAAACAGACATATTATTGAGAAAAACTGAAAAAGTGTAAAACAACATTAGCAAAGAAATGTCACAAGTAACCCACACTACCATAATATTTTAAGTTCAAATCGGACAAGCTTTCAACGAACCTTTTGGGATGGGCATACACATTCATGCAGTATGTAAAAGCAGAAACAATGCCTAAGTCTTCAATTGCAACACAAGCCGGTAACACATGCACTGAACATGGTCCAGAGAGGGAGAGAGAAAGAGATGACACTTTAAAGAACGAATTATTAGCTTCTTTCATGCTTCAAGTTCTAGATGCAGGAAAGGGTTATATTTTAATTCATAAATGGTCTGAATCAGCTTTTTCAGCATAGTCCATTGAAGAAAAGACTATATACATCCAGATTCCAGGGACCAGTTAAGAAACTAGAAGAAAATACCACACTCACGACCTAAACACTATGAAGTCATCATACTCGCAACCTATCTATACAGTGAGGGGACCAACAAGACGCATTATTGTCAACTGACATAAACCAAAATTGATGCTTAAGCTAATAGATAAATAGGAAGAAGGACGCTGAAAGAGAAAAGTTTGCTTCGTTGAATATGAAACAAAACTCTTAAGTATCATAGTTTCTTAGGACCTCACCTCCCATTAAAGAAAAGCTAGTTCAAAATAGGGTAAAGCATTTAAGAGTAGTTATCAGTTGATTTTACAAGCACATGGCATTTCTGTCATCCAATAGTATCTTCAGGAATGGAATGGAAAGAAGAAACAATTACTATAATTTTGTTTATAGCCTGAGCTTGGTGAAGGACTCCAAACAAACTTTCCTTTGAAACAAAGCCCTAACTGGCAAACTGCAAACAATCCTACCTCAAGCACAACATCAGGATTTATCTCTGAAAGAGTTTGTACAGCAGCATCTGTCTTTGTCATACCGACCTGGAAGTGACATTAGAATTGTATGGTAAAATGCCAAAGTGATAGTTCTTTATAGCTGAAACAACGGATACTAATTTATCATGTTAGGAAAATATAAAAAATCTTTGGCTCAACAAAACAAACTATCAATATAGAAATGTAATCACTCACTAGCTACTAAACATATGCACAAGGGGATATGGAAATAAGAATATTTTCTAGAACACCTGCTCTGGGCGAAAAAATAGCCTATTCATATTAGCTAACTCCACTTTGTCATAATCATACAACAAAAGACGACCAATGCCACACCTTGTCAGCATCTCAGCAGCAACACTGCCAACACCACCTATGCCCTGTCATGAAGAAATTACAAAATTATGAGCATTTAAATATCAAGGACTAGCAGAAGCATTCTACGCGAGTCTAAAGTAAAATATAGAGGACTCAAATGCATGTTTAAAAGAGTGAAGTCTAAATAATTATTCTGACAGCTTGATGGACATACTAAATATTTTGCAGTTTCTAGGTCTTAACCAGGGCTCTAAGCCCTTTTAGGCACCAATATACAGCCAGGTAAAATAAATCTTCCAGATACCTTAAGTAAGTCCAGGAGCTTAACACTCAGATTGGCAGTCAGTATAGCAGATGTATGATGGAAATAAAGGATATTTCCCTTTTTGTTGATAAGTCAAATAAAAGATCTCAAGTGTAAACCCCAAAAATCAAGACATTATTTTGCATACATCTAAGACCTTGACAGGAAATATTAAATTATATGAATCTCAGGTTCATAGCATTATTGGAAGTCATGACACATGTAAAACAACATTGGAGAGTAAAAATCTTGTTCTATAACATTACAAATACAGAATTTAACACAAGGAGGGAGATAAAATACATACAACAATGGCAACTGAGAACTCTCTTATTCTTTCATAGTTATTCACAATACCCATCCTCTGGAGTGCCATAAGCCTGCTATAGGGATTGCTATCAACAACTTCAGCACTCATGTCCTGCCACCATCACAATCAAATAATTATTTAGCCAAAGTTCTTAGTTAATTCCAATGAAATATGGCAATACAGACTATATACACTAACCTTGACTTTTGAACGGCGAGTAGTTCCTGACTTCTCAAGTGTAGCGATGTTTTCAGCATGCAAATGCATCTAGAAATACGACCAAAGAGAAGAATATATCAAAATCCCATGACTGGAAATGCGAAAAAACGACTAAAGGTTAATGGCATTTGAAAGATATGGTGATATTTTTAACAAATACTGTAGTAAAATTTTTAAAAAAAATAAAATTGACAGTGTTTCTCCTCCTTTTTGACGGTGGATGCATAAGACCAATATCTTACCCAATTATGTTTCTACTTTAAAGTAACCATATTAAATTTTAAGGGATATCAAAAGGCAAATATATCCATTTCACATTAAACATACGAAGTAAACCTGAAGAACTTCTATATAGTCAAAGACATAAACCAAGGCCTATTTAGCATAAGACATTATTAAGGATATGAATTTGAATACATTTAATAAATACTTTTGAAACTAGTTGTGGTTCTGGATACCGAGAGTATGAAACTGCAATTCATACAAACAACAACAACTATCTCAATTCCGAACAAGCTTGATCGTCTAGATGAATCCTCACCAACCATAACTCTCCATTTAAATTCATCTTAGGTCAAACAAAAAAGTACTCTATTAGAAATCCTAATTTTTTTCCTATGAAACTGCAATGCGTAATGCAGGTAATTTATGACAAATCTAAAACATCGTTGATCTAGGCAGATATGGTACCTGAATTCTGAACATAATCAGCATTCAATCAATTGACCCCATAATGAATTCTTCTACTTGACTATAACAGATCCAGTTGAATTAGACCTAACATATTAGGAGATTGAAGAATTCGCAACACCATTGAACTTACCTTTTCGATTAGAGCAAGATGGGAAGGATCTGATATTGATTTCTTGAGAGAATGGAGATCACTCAGCAATTCTTTGAGCTCCACCTCCATGATTTTTACCGATTTGACGACTTCTCTGCTATGAATATTGCTTTTGGTTGCTGGGTTTAACGCCAATTTGGGTAATCTTTGTAGTAATTGTAATAGCTTTTGTCAGTCTTTTAAGGTTTTGGAACCATAACTCATAAATCCCAATTTAGAAATGTCTTTCCTTTTTTATTATTATTATTTCCTCTTCAACTACACATCCCTCCCTATATGTTTTGTTTTGACTTGTTAGACATATATACTTTAAATATTACACAATGCTCTTCGCTTATTATTATGAAATAAAGAATATTGAGGAAAAAAAACAATATATTGTAAGTCAAAAATCCTCTTATGTTTTTATTTAATTATTTTGTGTAAAATGTGCAGGTAAATTTTGGGTTATCTAGATTATAAATTTAATAGATATAGTAGATATCTGGGAATATAATGAAAACCAAGAGAGAATGATGTAATAAATAATATACTTGAGAAAAAAGTATAAGATATCAAACTTCTTATTCTCAAATATAATTGAAGTAAGAAAACTTCTGTGAAAAAAATTGTTAAGTTTTTGGAAATCAAATAATGATTAAAGATTTCCTTCTTTTATTGTGCGAAATGAAAACATTATGTCACCCTTGCCTTTCCTTTCCAAAGCCTCTTGCTGTGTGAGTTGCCAAACTACACTGACTGATGATTCTTTCATGATCAAGTCAAATCTGGCTGGGTTTTGCAGTTAAAAAACACAACTCGCATGACGCCGAAAAATGGAGAATCCACACTGAGATGGATGATGTGGTGAAGCCCTTGCCGATGCCCTGGCAGTAAAAAGGGCAATGCAAGCAAAGTTCAGGAATACTGTTTTCTTTGCTTCCCCTGATGCGACTAGTTAATAGTTAAATCAGCAAAAGCTAAACATTTGCAAAGGGCAATTTTTCAGCTTATACTACATAAAAGAAGACATTTGTAGATGAATACAAGCATTCCCCTGAAAATTAGTAGGGGAAAGCAGAACCCTTGCAGGCAAGTAATGCTAACTAGGAACCAAGAACTTCCAATAAGATCAGAACAGCAGATGCATAGACAACTGAATTCAATTTTGGGAAACTGAAAATTCAATGTTACAAACATGGAGAAAATGACTACGAAAAACTATTAGGATCCGGGAGCCATCTCAAGGTTGGGCAGCCTCCAAGAGTTTTTCGTATACTTGTCTAGCTGTCAAATCCTCCACCTGATGCAGCGGGAAAAAAATCAGTGAGAAGTTGACTTAGAAATAACTATTAGCAATATGCAGTTTTTAACAAGGATACTTCCCTAGCCAAAATGTATCTTGTGTCATAATGGAAGGAACTATCTTATTTTATGTGTCATCAAAGTGCAAAAATTGTGAATGAAGAGTTTTTCACTGATGAAATTGGTAGAAGTCCTTGCCAGGAAAGAACACACCACCCAAGCAATTTCCGTTGGATTTTTTTTATTAATGTCAATGGACTTTGATGTTTCAATTTGTCCTTTCAAAATTGAAAAATTGGTCGGTGTAAGGCCAAGTTGATACAATTGGTACCTACAGGTATACTCCTCTGCATGTGCCTACAGCTTCTTGTCAGGCAGCATTATTCAAAGACAACATAATCTGACAAAGTGGTTCTTGGCAAAGCTTAGAATAGAGAGCACTTTCTCAGATTTGGAAACAGATAATGCACCGCATGCGTCGATACATAATCACTAGAGTTTATCTATGACTACTAGCCTAGGTCGTACTTCCAACTGTGGAGTGTCCTCTTCCTGCTTTTAGACCAAATGTAGATGAATACTATCTCGGGTATCTAGCATCACTGGATTTTGATCCTACAAATATTCTCCTGTGAAGCTTCTATTGAATTTGATATTCAGGTTACTATCACACCAAACTTCAGAACTTGAACTCTATAGCCATAATATACATGCAAAAGATAGCAGGGAAGACTTATGCTCAGTGTCTCACAAGGAACTAGAAAATATACAGTGTTTTTTTTTAAATGGTATGTATTGTTGATGTCGAAATTAGCACTAGAGAATATCTACAGGTTATCCAGCCAAAGAGGAAATTGACCAAAAAATTTAACAGAGAAAACAGTAGAATAGCGTATGGGGAAACCACACTGCTAAAGTTAGAAGTGTCAATTTGGACTTACTACAAGAAGCTTCGATTTGCTATTCCATCCTCTTTGGAGAGTCATCTGAGATAATTTCAGACCCAGTACCTGCGTAAACAGAAAACCCTAGTGCTTCAGCGAATCAACCAGCGAAGTATCTAAATTATGTGCTCAAATATGATAGTTTTTCCAAGAGGCATAGGCAAAAATGTTCAGCATACTCGGCCCATGAATTCCAGAAGTTCATTATTAGCTTCCCCACGAGCTGCAGGTGCGGTTACAGTGACCCGAACATCATCTGCATTCACTCCTACAACAA